>JBANCZ010001897.1:0-18482 GCA_037040025.1 Sphaerogastrella javana | reverse complement strand
GTATCTGTCTGTCTCTTAAAGTATGCTCAATAGTTCCAAATTCCTGCCGAATTTATTTTATTTGTATAATGAATCTAACAAAATTCTCTAGGAGCGCAAGGTTAAATAAATATTTAGGTAATATATTTAAGCATCGATGAAGTGCGCATGATGATGATGTAAATACTACAGCTAGCACTCAGTCAAGAATTTTAAATTACATATATTCCATTCTACAGAGAGCTAGAATACTAAAGAACAAAGACAGAGAGAGAAAGATAGAGAGAGAGAGAGAGAGAGAGAGGAGCGATCGAATGGATCGACAGCTGCTTGATGAGAGCGAAAATTTGTACACAGAAAAACAACGACAGCTAAAAGATGCACCTGCTCTAAAAACATGATGGAAAAATGTTGACCGAAAGAGAATGGGAGAGTGCGAGTGAGCGAAAGAGAATGTGAGTGTGATGGAGAGTTTAAAAAAACCGAAAATTTAAATAACAACAACTGACGACTAAACGAGACGGAGTTCAAGAACGTGGGCTGGGTCTGAGTTTGACCGGTGGAAGTTCGCGTGATACCGGAAATGCAATTGTCGCATTCGTGTGTACGCCCACCGCGGTAACAAACAAACAACAACAACAACAGTAACATCAGTGACAACAACAACAAAAACAACAACACCAACAACAACAGCAGCAACAACAACTACAGCAACAGCAACCCCCAGCAAAATGTGCTCTAGCCCCCGGGTTCAACCACCATGACAACAAATAGATGACAATTTTATGTTTGTTTGTTGATATGTCTATGAGTATGTATAAGTATGTGTGTGTGTGTGTGTGTGTGTGTGTGTGTGTTTGTGTGTGTATGGGTGTATTAATGAAGATTATATATAACATGAAAATCAATTTAAGCGAGTTCGTTAAGGCCATTTGATGATTTTGCTCGTGCGACACTTGAACGAAATGGAAATTTGAGTTGTAATGGCGCAAAGCAGGCGGCGCGTGTGGCACTCAAATGTTGCACATTGTTTATAATTTGTTGCTGTTGTCTTGTGCCAGGCACTGTGCAACAACATGTGGCATTCACATACACATACATACATTATACTATGTGCATACATATTTATATGCCATGGCCTGTCAGTGCAGCAGCAACAGCTGTCAGTCTTATGTTGCTGCCACAACATGTTGCAGCAAAGGAGAAGTCTATACTCAAAATTCTATATGGTAGATATAGATATACAGATGTATGTCTATACAGTTGATGTGCATGTGTGCAACTAACATTGTTTCAAATTTTCAACTCGCATTCGCATTTTGTAATGCCATGTAGTAAAAAAAAAATGCCTAAGGTTGATGCTGGGCTGCTGTGGGGTCTGTGGGGTCTATGGGGTCTGTGAGTGCAGATGTTGTTGCTGTGGCTGTTGTTAACGTTGTTTTTGTTGCTAATGTTGTCGGTTGTTGTTGTTGGTTGTTGTTGTTGCTGTTGCTCTTGTTGTTATTGGTATTGTTGTTGGCATTTTGAGACGCAACATTTGCCAGGTAAATATTATTAAACTGCACACATGCAAAGCGCATGGAATTTTTTTTTCGTGAAAATTGCAACATGAAAAACTTGAAAAACCGGCAATAGCAAAACGGCAAAAGCAAACAAAAAACAGCCATAGAGCAAAATAGCAAATTGCAAACGGCAAATGGAATATGGCCCAATTGGCAAACTGGCTAAAAAGACATTAACAATTCACACATTGAGCGGCAGCAGCAGCAGCAGCATAATTTCAGTTAGCCATACTCTCAGGCACATAAAACCCTCTCTGCGGCTTGGAATTCACCAGATGCAATTGGCATAAAAACTATGTCTAATGCATGAGGCATGAGATTGTCCAAATGTGGCACTATATGTGCAGCAAATTACGAAAGGCGAACAAAAAAACACAACAACAACTTACAATTGCAACAATGCGGCAGCATTCATAATAGATGCAACAAAATCTTAAGACTTTTCATCTAGTCAAAAGTCGGGGAGTTTCTCATTAAGCATATTCAATGTAATGTAAATTGATTTTTAATTTAATTAAATTAATTTAATTATGAATTTTTGAATCAAGTGTAGGTAGAAGTCTAAAAGCATATTTTCTGCTTTTTAGTTACTGCTATTAATAATTGATTTAATTTAAATTAAACTTATTAGATTATTTTCTGTAATCTAGTTACTTCCTTCAGTTATATGCAAATGGAACTTCTAGTTAATTTAATTTAATTTAATTTAATATAATTTTTTAATGTTATTATTGTATTGGACAAACTTGAAATCAAGTCGAGGGAAAAGTCTGTAATCTAGTTGCTGTAATCTAGTAGTCTATATTCTGTCCGTAATCTAGTTGCTGCTATCAATAGTTGATTAAATTTAAATGAAATTTAATTAATTAATTTAATTAATTCAAATGTTTAAGTAGGTTATGCTGACCGAACATGAAATCAATTCGATTTATTGACATTGAATTTGATTTTTTTTTTGAAAAATGTTAGTTTACGCTGAGCAAACTGTCTTACCTAAGCATTTCGAAAATGAATTAATTGTCAATCTCTGTTGGCCGTAGCAGTCAGCGCAGCTCAGCACTGTAAAAAATCAAAAAAATATAAAAAAAAAAAAACTAATATAGTGTACAAAAATTCAGAATAATTGAAACCAAAACATTCATCGAAAGAGTTTTGAGCAAAATTACTGTAAGTGAAGCGATCACAAAAGAATTCGAAACATTCAATTACACGATTCATAAATAAATACAGAAAATAGTTCTCATTATAAATAATAAAAAAAAATTCCTGAATTTTTGTTTCCTCAACTATTTCATAGTCAGTGACATGTCTGAACTGCAAGCATCGCTGCTGCTAAAGCGCCAACTTGCTGAGTTGCATCGCAATCCCGTCGAGGGCTTCTCTGCGGGCCTCATCAATGACGATGACATATTCAAATGGGAGGTGGTCATCATTGGACCCTCGGATACGCTCTATGAGGGCGGCTGCTTTAAGGCACACTTGATATTCCCCAAGGAGTATCCATTGCGGCCGCCACGCATGAAATTTGTCACTGAAATCTGGCATCCAAATATTGAGAAGAATGGCGATGTGTGCATATCCATATTGCATGAGCCTGGCGATGATAAATGGGGCTATGAAAAGGCCGAGGAGCGTTGGCTACCAGTGCACACTGTTGAGACCATACTCCTATCGGTTATATCAATGCTCACCGATCCCAATGATGAGTCGGCCGCCAATGTGGATGCGGCCAAGGAATGGCGAGAGGATTACGCCGAATTCAAGCGCAAGGTGGCACGATGTGTACGCCGTAGCCAGGAGGAGGTCTAATTGAAGCGACATCAATTACTAAAACAACAACAACAACAGATCACATCCCCCGTTTAAAAAACTGTGAATATACCCTAACAAACACATCATCATCACTTTTACACTATACACACACGGTCAACATTGAAGAATGCGAATAAACTAAGCAAAAAAGAAACACCTGCCGCCCCCTATCCCCTCGTTCAGTGGTGTCTATGGCATCCATAACATCTTTCCATGGTTCCATCGCTCCAATTCGCAGTCGTATGGCGGCGAAAGTGTTAAACTTTTTGGCTTTAATTGGCCATGCAGCTGCTTTTAGCCATTTCCAGGCATATCATCTTTAATTAAAGCAGCGCCTCTTGCCCTGATTATTCAGAATTTCTTTATGCTAGTGCCGCTCCCAACGCCTTGTCAGCTTTAATTGTACTTAATCGCTGTGCACACTGTGGCTACAAATCTTTGACGGCTCTGGGTCAATCTTAAACCATGAGCTTAATGGGCTTAGATGGACACTCATCGTTGCTATTGCTGCTGCTGCTGTTGCTGCTGTTGCTGCTGACACACTTGCTAGAGGATTTGTGCTAACATTTTGCCTTGGCTGTGTATATACCATACGATCATGCACATATATATTCAACACTTGGTTTTTTATTTACTTCTACTAAATACTACAGCAAACGCAAGCTAAAAATGTGTGACAACAGCAACAGCAACAGCAACAACAACAACAATAGAATCGAGTGTAGTGGACCGAACTCACCTGGTCTGGCATGGCACATGGCAGCCAAACAACTCTGAAAGCGTTTTCGCGCTTGAACTGTAGTTTGTTATTGTGTTTGCCTTTTTATGGTTTTTTTTTTCACTTTGTTGTTTTTTTTTTTGCTGTTGCTTGTGGCTTTTGTTGCTGGCAGCAATGTTGCTGCTGTTGCTATTGCTGCTGTTGCTGTTCTGTTGCTTCTGTTGCTATTGTTGCTGTTGCTGTTGCTGTTGATGTTGCTGTTGCTGTTGTTGTTATTGTTATTGCTGTTGCTGTTGCTGTTGTTGCTGTTGCTGTTGTTGCTTTTGCTGATTAGCAACAAGTTTTGCATTTTGATTTTGCATTGTTCCGGCCATAATCCGGTCATACCTTCTACCACAAAGCTTTGGTCACATTCTCGCATTGCTAAGCTCTGACTCAAAATGCTCGCAATGAACGGAGTCTACATATATCTATATGGGAGTTTCTACAGACAATCATATACTATATTATTTAACGGGTGTGGTTAATCGAGAATGTCTACGCTAAAATATATTCAAACATTGCCCCTAAAAAAAAGTTATGAATCAGCACAAATGGTTTGAATTGCCAAACGATCAAAACGAAAATAAAAAAAAAACTGGGTAAATAAGGCCATGCACCTACTTACGTTAATCAAAAAGCAACAACAACATGAAAGACTTCCATAACAACAACAAAAATTCACAGAAAAAATCAGAAAAATCTTAGAGCAACACACATACAACATACATCTGTGTGTGTGTGTGTGTGTGTGCAAGTGGTTTAAAAAACGAAAACGAAAAGCTGAAGAAAAGAGCACAAAAACCTGCTTGAAAGATGGAACGAAAGACGCTTAAGTCGTCGATGCTCCAATGATGTTGAGCCTCCAAGTTCTTCTTCATCATCACAAAAGCAAAACTCACTCTGCCAGTAGAAATTGAATTGATGTTGCTGCTGTTGCTGATGCTGATGATGATGCTGCTGATGCTGCTGCTGCTGCTGATGATGTTGCTGCCGCAGCATTGACTCAACTTGTTGTTGTTGTTGTCGCCAGCTAAAACCGGCTTCGTTTTGTGTGCCCTGTGTGTCTTGTCTGTGGACAAGACAAACGCACAAGCGTAAGCCAAGATCGAAAACCAGGACTGCATCGACATGGGTGTGGAATTGGAGTTACTCGCTTTGCCCCACACACACATACACACACACACACAGTCTCTCAAGTTGTGGCCAACTCAACAAATGAATATGCTGCTGTTTATAAATAGCATTCAATACGCATTCAAATCTATACATGCAGCCTGCTAATGGGAATGCCACCAGGCCAGGGTCAAACATACAACAGGTAGCAACGTTCAGGTCAGCTTCAGGGGTGCAAAACTACGACCATGCCCATCAAATAGTTGGTATTTTTTTCTGAGAAAGGGCGCTGCCTATGAGTGTGTGAATATGAGAGTGAATACTTACCTATACAACAAGTAAATATCCAATAGACAACAAATTTTGTTGTTGTTGTTGTTGTTGTTGTTGTTGTTGATGTTGATGTTGATGTTGTTGTTGATGTTGATGTTGTTGATGTTTGCGTGTGTGTGCGTGCGTTAAATAAATTCCAATATGCGCTGTGGGTCTGTGGTGTAGCTTACATTGGCTCAGATACTGGTTTTGATTTTTTTCCCCTTTTTTTTTTTGTAAAGTTAGCCAGAGACTGAGAGATAGAGCGCGAGAGGGAGAGAGAGAAGACACGATCGGGCAGAGAAACCGCAACAGAGAAATGTCGCTATGGGCTACGTCGTGTCTTGTCGTGTCGTTGCTCCTTGCTCCAATGCGATGAGTAATCCACAAAAGACCAACTTGATAAAGTTATCGTATATCGTAATCGCCGCGCACTAATGGAAGCTGCGTCTTCAACACTTTCTCAAGAATCGCGCTCGAAAAAAATAAAAAACTAAAACAAAAACGAATTGTTTATCTGCGTACCGGGTACTCGTTAACAACATTTATACGCTTAATGATTTTGGACACAATATATATGTATGTGAGCAGCCAAATCGAAGAAACTACCTGACTCGACCGACGCGTCATAAAACCAAACGCAAACACTGACGCTGCTGCTACGCTTATTCTTCTTCTTCTTCTCCTCCTCCTTCTTCTTCTCCTTTTTTTCTTGTTGTTTTTACTTTTTCTATACGTGTATGCTTATGCGTGCATATAAATATATATGTATATGTGTGTGTGTGTTTGTATATAGCTAAAACAAAACACACTACGTTACGTTCTGTACGCGCTCACGTTCAAAATTCGTTCGTTCGTTCGGCCGCTGCCGCTGCACACGTCCACCTGCGTTGCCGCCTCAAAGTAAACTAAAACCCAACTACGTTGAAAACAAGTTTCTGTCGCTGCTGCCTCTGCCGGCGTTGCTGCTGCTGCTGCTGCTGCTACTACTGCTTCTGCTGGTATAGCTGTAGCTGTCGCTGCTGCTTCAGTCGCTGTCGCTGCCGCAGTCACTGCCTCTGCTGCAGTCGCTGCCTCTGCTGCCTCTGCTGCCTCTGCTGCAGTTGACGCAGACAAACAAGTCGATGCGAGATAAATGCACGCAGACACATGCACGCTGCGCTAGCCCTCTGCCAGGGGCGTACTCATACCCAAATGCGCCCAAAACTTATTTCATTTACATTTGAAATTCAACAAACAATAGGAATTTATTTACATTTTAACACAAATCTTTTAAAAAACTAATCAAACAAATAATAAAAAATTCTTTTAAAATAAAAATATTTAAAATAAATTTTTTTAATTATTTAAACATTTAACAAAAAATAAAACTTATTCAAATACTAACATAATTCTTTTAAATAATTAATGATTTAATTCAACAAATTATGAAATACATTTTATACCAAGAAATGAAACCAAAACCAGAACTAAACCGTAACACTAACCATTAAAACCGTTTCATTTTTTTAAAAACCACAACCATAACCTGAACCGATATTTCAATATATCAAAGATCGAAATCGATACCGGAACGTTCTTTTTTTTCGGTTTCATTGTCTGTGTAATACATAAGTTGTATATTTTATGGAAAAAAATTAAAATATTCATATATAGTATAGTGGATCAGAGGTCATTTTGTGCAAGCATTAACCGAAATATCAAAACTTCATATGTATGTCATAAAATATTTATAAGCAGAAACAAGATTCAAATTAATTTCAATTTAGTATGGAATTACTATTATATATTATAAAATAATATATAAAATTTAAACAATTTATGGATTCTTGAACATATTTCAACATTATTATTAAATACTAAAAAAACAGTTTTATATTTATGTATTTTCAAAATGTTATTAAATTTAAAAACAATGTGAAACTTTGGCTAAAACATTCTAAAATTAATAAAAAATAGTTTGCTTTAGCTACATATAAAAGCTGAATTAGTCTTTTTAACCGCTCTATTACAATCCGCCCCTGTGCAGAGCTGCATCAACAATGTTGCTGGCGCTTGTTGTTGCCGGCATTTTGGCAGCGTTGCTTTTGCCGTTGGGTCGGTTGAGATGTTGGGCTGTTGGTCGTTGGCCCGGCTGCACACCCTCACCTACAGTTTATATAGAGCATCACAGGGTAGTTGGATGTTATATCTGTCTGTCTGTCTGTCTGTCAATTTGTCTAACAGTCTGTATGTATGTCTGACTGTATGTATTCTACCACTTCGACATCCGTTTCGTATTTACATTTTACAATATGTACAATGCTTGGTGTTAAATATTTGATAAACTTGCAAGACAAAGTGAATGGGACAGAAAAGTGCAAAGAGGGAGGGATAGAAATAGGTAGACCAACAAATATTAGAATAGTCGTTTGGTCTACCATTTAGCAGACGCAGCTTTTTCCACTTTTCCCACTTTCCCACTTTCCCGCTTTCCCATTTTCCCTCTTTTCATTTGCCCATTAACAAAATGGCTGCACATCTGCCTCGGCCATATTCGTTGGCATTTATGCCATTTTGCCATAACTGTCAACTTCAATGGCTCTTACCTTTTATCAGTTTGTTTGTTATTGTTGTTGCAGTTGTTGTTGCTGCTGTTCTTGTTATTGTTGCTGTTGCTGTTGCTGCTTCATTTGCACTTGAAAACTGAAAAACGACTGAACCCTAAGGTTTGTTTATCTCCTGGTATTTGCACTGTCTGTTTATTGTTGATGTTGGTGTTGTTGTTGATGTTGTTGCTGCTGTTGTTGCTGCTGTTGTCGATGTTGTTGCTGTTGCTAGTGGTGATAGTACTAAACGCTGAATGCAGCATGACAACCTTTATCTTATCTGTGTTCTGCTTTCTTGTTGATATGCTTGTCAGATGGCAATGTCAACGCCTACAATTCCACATCCTCACATCTCCGCAGTTCTACAGCTCTGTCTGTCTCTGTATAAATTACTCTTGTTGCTGTCGATGTTGTTGTTTGTATGTTTCCCCCCCCCCTCCTCTCTCTCTCTCTCTCTCTCTCTCCCTCCCTGTTGTTGATGCATATGTCTCTGCATTTCCATTTGCATTTTCAACAATTGTCAATTGTCGAGGACGCACTGCAGCAACGCCTGAAATGCAATTTGCATACTCGCAAAAGCGTATATGTATATAGTAAAGAAGAATGATATGAGTTGTTGTTACATTTGTCTGCACCATGGCAAGCTCACACCCAACCCCCCTTTCCCGCCTAAACCACCCCTTTCCTTAACACGTGAAGAACAAAAAACTTGGCTAAAGTTTATGTACGTCTGGCTTTTGTTTGTTCTCTTGTTGTATTTTAAATTTGCATAAAACTTTATGTTTTTATTTTCTTTGAATCTCTTTCATATTTTTGAGGCTGAAGGCAGCTTCAAACTACTTGGACTGCATCCTGAACTCAACCTGAACATTGACTTTAAATGGAGGATGCACTTTGACCTGAAGTGTGACCTGGCCAAAGCAAGGACAGATCTTTATAAATTTCATCAAAAAACTTCAGTTTTATCTGCCTCTAAGTCTGTAGAAAATCCATTAAGTAATTTCTTCATGGAAAACTTCTGCAGGAAATACAAATTGTATGACTACTCGACAGGGTATAAAAATAAATGTGTTTAGTTTAACACCTCCAAAATAAACTAAAGTCAGGTTTTAAACATCTTTTGAATAATATTCAACCAGGCCCAACTGTAAGTGCATGTTTATTCTTGTTTCGAATGTTTATCCCTTTTTTTAACAAAGCAATGCTCAAATAAACAATATAAACTAAGAGATTTAAGTCCAATTCATGTTCAATTCAAAATAGCATTATTTTAATTAAAATATTCAAGTTTTTGTAAATTTCAGCATACATGAGATATAATTTATAAAAAAATAAATCTTTTTTAATATTGTTCACAATGGATTTTGGTAAACCCATTAGATTGCTAATGGTCTGCATAGGTGCGTAGATTTTGGGGCTTACTATGGCAATGCTCTTGAAATCCCCTTTATTTGCAGACAACAGCACCCGTTCGCCCATTGCCGAAGCGGTAATGAAGCACCTTATACTTGTGCTCGGGCAGCAGAAGCTCTGGCATGTGGAGAGTGCGGGCATTGAAGCCTGGAATCTGGGCTGTCAGCCAGATCCTAGGGTATTAAATGTTCTCGGACGTCACAATGTTAAATATTCTGGCTATAGTCGGCGTGTGAAAGCAAATGATTTCACAGATTTCGATTATATATTAGGCATGGATACGAGTGATGTGTCGTCGCTAAGGAAATTAATTCCGCCTTATTGTAAAACAAGAATACTTTTGTTTAGTGATTTTTTGCATGGCTTAAAACCAGAATATCGCATCATCGAAGATCCTTATTATGTAATTAGGTGCATATGTGAATACTTGATATACAATTAATCATAATTTTTTGCAGTTTGTGGGCGAAAATGGATTTGATCGCGTCTTTTTGCAGTGTGTGCATGCATCCATGTACATTTTAAATCACGCGCGCTATAACAGAAACGTGTTGGATAATTTTGCCGCAGCTGGTCACACTCAGGTTAACAGAATAACTGATGTCAGTGCTGCCAACCTGTGACAAGGTGCTAAGTTATGTCAGTGTTGGCAAATGTTTGAATCAATTTGTGTATCAGAGACATAATAAAGCTAAATTAAACGTACGAATTTCTACATAATTTCCAGGAAAATGCCTGCAAAAATTTTAATGATTTGCTTGGGTAATAAATGGAATACCTCTGGCCATGTACCAAAACATTACAACTACATTTACTTGTCCACAGGCAACATCTGCCGCTCTCCCATCGCCGAGGTGGTGATGGTAGACACTTTGGCCAAAGCGAAGCTGGACAATGTCACCGTGGACAGTGCAGCCATTGGAGGCTGGCACGTGGGCAATCGTGCCGATTCGCGTGCTCTGAGCACACTGGAGAAGCATGGCCTCAAGTGCACACATATTGTGCGACAAATAACGAAGCAGGACTTCAACAATTTCGACTATATCTTTGGCATGGATGAGGACAACATGAGCGAACTGCGGCGTTTGGCGCCAAAGGGCTCCAAGGCAGAGCTGCTGATGTTGGGCGATTTTGGCTTAAGCAAAGACAATCGCATCATAGAGGACCCATATTATGTAAGAAAGTAGCATAATCTACTTCAATCGTAGTACTAAATCTTGTGTTTAATTGCAGCAAAGAGGAGCCGAGGGCTTCGAAACGGCCTATCAGCAGTGCGTGGTGGCTTGTGCCGCTTTCGCCAAGGAGAAATTACAGAAATGAATGTATAGAAATTGATGTAACAGAGCAAATATGTACATACCTATACATAATAACTAATATATGCAACTCCAGTAAGTTCAAATGTTTTCTATGTGATGTTATCGTTAAAAAGAATAAACGGCTATGAAAATGAGAGCACAACCGGTTTCCCACTTTATTGTGAAAATGCATAAAAGTACGCTGGTTATTTCATGCACTTGTTGCTACAGCTGTGTATGTGCGCATGTGTGTGTATTAGTTGAGTCACTTGTGGTGAAATCCAGCAGCAGAAGCCGAAAAACTTGTAATTAATTCGAACAGTAAAAGCTTAGTTCTAAGGAATATTTTGTAAATAACAGTACGATGAAAGTGTTATTTGTTTGTTTAGGTAAATATTAAACAGAATTGTATTATGCAATCGTGATTATACATACACTCTATTCACAGGCAACACCTGTCGCTCGCCCATGGCTGAGGCTATACTTCAGCATTTTATACACAAGAAGCATCTGCAGGATTGGCACACAGATAGCGCCGGGCTGCGTGACTGGAATGTGGGACTGCGGGCGCAGGGACGAGCACAGCAACTGCTGCAGCAGCATGGCCTCAAAACCAATCATCTGAGCCGCATGGTGCGTATAAAATTTATGAACTGAATGCCTTAAATAATTGATTATATATTCGCAGATAACAGCACAGGATTTCCATGACTTTGACTATATATTCGGCATGGATGAAAGTAATCTTATGGAACTGCAGCAAATGGCAGCGCAACTGCATCCGCAACCAAAATGCCAAATACTTCTGCTAGGCAGCTATTTGAATCGCAAGGAGGACGAGATAATCAAAGATCCCTACTTTGTATGACATTATACATAATTATCATAGTATATTAACTAATCAATCATAATGTTTGCAGAGTCAGGGCATGGGCAGCTTCCATGCGGCGTATGTGCAGATCCTGGAGAGCTGTGAGCAATTTGTGCAGCAACACAGCAACCTAAATTAATTTAGTCTATCTCGCTCTGGCTTGATGTAACATAAACTAAAGTTAAAATTTCAATTGTTGTTTATTGGCATGTCTAAAAAACTTGACCCTCCAGTACTTTATCCATGAAACGGGACCAGTGCTGGTCCAGCAATTGATACGCTCGCTTTTGCTCGCGCTCTGTCAGCATTGAGTAGCGTATTGAATTGTATACTAAGCTCTTTAGCACACGCAGTCCTGCATTGTTGGGTGCCATGCTCATGATGGCATAGTAGAAGTCATAGCTCAAACCTTTGGCATTCCAGAAACCCGGATCATCACTGCATATGACCACTGGCACATCCAAGGACATATACTGTGCGCCCGGATGATTGCGCATATCGGCAACCAAATGCAGCACCTGATTCGATATGGGATTCAATTCCACAGCTATCTGTCTCGTTTTCACTGCATTCATCAGTATGGGATGTTTGACCAGTGCAAAGGCATGACCCATGCGCGTTGTATTCAGCAGCAGCGCGTCCAACATATTAATATCAGTTGAAGCGCTATACCAATCTGTAAATGTAATCATTATAAGCGCATTTTTCACGTTAAATCGTTCTTTATAAATACGAACTTGTCTCGCCCGCATGCAGGAATAGGGGCGTGCCTGGCGGCAAGTTCTTCAAAGCAAAGATCTGCTCATACAGCGGCTTGCCCTTATCCTCTTGTCCAACCAAATCGAAGCCTATCACAAATTCAGGAAAGGATTTACTAGAAGAAGATATTATATCATATAATACACATATCATGTACAACTAAGTGCGATTACATACCGCAATAGCGTAAACTCTTTTATATTTTCGTGCATCTTGGCCGTATCAGCCCCACGCCAGACGGCATAGATAACCTTGATGCCAAGAAAATTGGGGTGCAAGCGCACAAATTTCTCATTTACAGCCATCATCTCGCGTATGGTTTGCTCCACAGGAAAGGTGCGTCCGCTGGCATCGTACAGCTATAATCAACACGTATTTAAAGAAGGAATATATCATTTTAATTTCAGATGGATTTACCTCACGCATACTAATACGCAGCTCCGCATACATCACATTGTCGCTGTACAGCTCCTCGAGTAGCTGCCAGTGGTAGGCACGGAATGCGGGTAGATAGTATATGGCCTCGGTGAGCGTATCGAACATGCTCTGGAATTTATTCCAGACCACAGTTATCGACGGGTATTCCACTGCAAACCATGGCTTATAATTGCAATTCAATCGTTCTTAATTGACGATACTCACGTTCAGGCACTGGCGTGTATAGGTTGATGAGACGCTCGAAGTTCTCATCGTACATGGCCGGATCCACCGAATTGCGTCGCTCATCGGCCACATAGACGTACTGCGATGTGCAGCCGTGCTCCTTGGGGGCACGCCGAAACGTGAGTCTGCTGCGTCCTTCGGCATCCGTGCAGCGCATCATGCCGTTCATGTAAGACATCACCTGCACCACCCATCGCGAACTTACCGCAGCGGTGTTATGCAGATGCAGCACAGCGCCCTTGGGCATCTCACGCAGAAACTTGAACACGGCGCTGTGTTCGATTAGCGGCTTTGCCTTAAAGAAATGCATAGCTGCTGCATTTTGATCGGCATTGCGAAAACCCTGCGCCAATTCACCTAACTTGTACTGCATGAACAGATCATCAACATTGGATTCCTTATTGCTAAGGCTCAGCCGACCTCCGGTCATCAGTTGCTCCTCGGCATTCAGCACCGCCTGACGCGCATTCTCATAGCCTAAGCAGAATAAAGAGTATACTCTATAGAACTCATACCACAATCTTTGTAGTCTACATACTTAATGCACTCTCCCTCTGGGCCAGCAATGGACTGACTAGCAAACCCAAAAGCACCGCTAGGTGTTTCATATTGTACAATGCTGTAACGAAATCTGGCAATCAACCCCCGAAGTTTTTGATTTGTTGTGGTGCACAGCTCGTTAGCCGCCTACGCAAATGTTGACACAGCTATTGTTGACGCGTTCCCTTTCGAATTATAGCATATACTACATATATCGTATCAAGCGAATTTCGGTATAAGGTAGATAGATCGACCGCCACAACACACGACTATCTGGCAGTAGCATTCAATAAGAACTGTGCCCGCTAACGCCGCTTAACTGATTCACGTTGCAAAATAATTAAATACTTGTACAAATTGTTTGAAGCTCAATCATTATTATCAACTTGGAGTGTGTTCATTTTGTCAGTAATAAGCTCGTCAAACCCCGTTGAATACGTAGGTTCTTGAGCTGAGCTTTTTGCTCAACTTTTTCTGTGATGACAAGAATGGCTATGCATATCAAATAAATCAAAAAGCAACGAAAAATGGGGAAAAAAAAACAAAAACAAATACAGTCGGCTCTCGATAATTCAAGCTTTCGATAATTCAAGCCTCTCACTAATTCGAAGCTTACACGAGTTTCCTACAAAATCTCTTGATATTTCGAACTTTCTCCATACATTTTTATGCTCTCGGTAATTCGAAGCAAAAAAATTAGAGCCATTGAAAAAAACCACGGTATAATTCGAAGTAATCGGCGTCGAACACTCTATAATCCGAAGAGAAAAATAGGCAGAATGATCGTAAGTAAATTTTGCTACAAGTTCACAAACAATCAGCTTAGTTATTGATCAGACTGAGCAATAGCAGTTTTTTTTTGGAAAAATAATTAGATCAAATTGTATTCAGTTGTATGGAATAAAATTTTGTCTTTAAACTTTATAGAACACAAACCATTTGATAATTTGAACTCTCGATAATTCGAAGTATTTTTAAGGTCCCTTGGAGGTTCGAATTATCGAGAGTCGTTATCGTCAATTAAGTCGCCTTTGCTTTCGATATTAGTTAATAACTACCAAATCAGCATCCATGCTAGTATATAATATTAAGTTTCCGAAGCAGCGACAAAAAGAACAGTTGTATTTACAAAACTTGTAAAGCTTCAGAAATTCACTGTATAAATAAATTGATCTTACAAATCAAGATATTTTACTGTATATATATAACAATGCCTACAGTTATGTTTCTGTTGTAACAATCGCTTTAACGCCTTTTTGCACAGTGGGCGTTGGCAAAGTGAATGGACCCACACCTAGCCGGATTGGATTATGATTCGCAAAATATAGATTGAAATTCTGCACTGTTTACTGCCATGTGTGTGTGACTATATCAAATATATCTACACACACATTTTAATATATATATATATATGTAAATAAATATATATAAATGTGTCTTTGTGTATTTTGTATTAAAGCAATTAAAAGCCAGCAAAGGCGGCAATGAAAAGCACGAAAAGTGAAAGTCTAACCAACTGCTACAGTATAAATAAATCTATAAATAAGACATTATGCCAGCAGCAGCAGCAGCAGCAGCAGCAGCAACAACAACGGCTCCAACAGCAATAATCAGGCAGTAGTTGCAACGGTTGCCGTTTATTATTGTTGCTATTGTTTAAAGAGTTGATTGCCACATTGAAAGCAGTCAAAACGGGAACGAAAACTCCGCAACCGAGCAACCGATTCGCAGCACTCTGGCAACACCGAGCAAGCAAGTCAAAACTTGTATTGCAGTTGCAGTTTCCCGCTTTGCCAAGCAACCAGTTTGAGACTTCGTTGTCTAGGTTTGGCCGAAAACCGAAAACCGATCGAGTCGAAAAATATGCACAATAGTTCTCATACTGTTATTTTCATTCAGCCAACCGAACTGATTCTGTCAGAGGCGGATTTATGAAAAGGTAAAGGAATATTTTTAAAGGGCGTCAAACATTCGTACTGTTCCAAATTCCTCGATACCTTAAATACTAAACCTCTAACATTTTCTTTTCACTATCGAAACTTCTTGGAAATGGTGACTATCAAAATCACACAACCTTAAAATGTGTTTTGAAATTCTAGGAGTCTATTCTACCATAAGCACAATAAATCTATAACACCTATATAGAATAGGATAGTCGAATGATATTTCTGATCCGCCCCTGGATTCTGTTACTATGTGTGATGATCATTGGCCAGTTGTCGGTTGTAGCTAGCTGGACATTTGCACTATTTCTATGGCCATATGGATTGATTTATTTATCACATACGCACTCACAGGGAAGAAAAAGTTGTTTTGCCAGCTATAGAAACAGACATAGCTAACTTTTTAACAGATTGATCAAAATCTAATTTGAAAGTTGACAGACAACCTGAACAATGACAGCCAAAAAAGTTAACACTTTTGACTTGTCGTCCAAATAATCAAAAGATAATCTTCAAAATACAAAATATATATATTGAAAGGTTACACCGAGAAAATCAACTGACTGTGTAGAGAATGATAAACGCGAGGCCAGGTATTATACCCTGGATTCCTTGGACTTCTATTAAACGCCCGTTTATCATAAGTTTTAATTTAGTGAAAAAAGAAAATCGTTAATAATCGTTTAAAGTTAAGTCCCGTATTGACGTAGAAATGCGCAGGTTAGAGGCGTGTAAAGACTTATCGGATATAATATTGTGATATAGTGATCCGATGTACAAGATATCTTTAATATAACGTGCTACAACAGATATACTACCAAATATAATACCCAATCTTTCACAAGGAACTATTCGCACGTACAAAAATTGTTTGAAATTTATAAAATCTCGATGTACCATGTAGTTTTTAAAGAGTGATCATTCCTGCTTTTAATTAAATACCTTTGCATTCGAATGATTCTTTCCAGAGCTTTTTAATACGAAGGAAATCCGCGTAAATTTAAATTTGCTGAATATAGTGTAATTAAATCGGTTCTACATAATGCCAAATGCCAAATATACTTTTTTAAGTGTAAATTATTGAAGTTCTTACAATCCGAAGCCATGTTGGATCAAAAATGCAGGTCTTAAAACTCACTGATAACTCCATTTTGTTTGTGATTGGCACCGACCGTTATACACATTCACACACGCCCCCATACACGTGTAGCTGATCGTGTATGGGTTTTTGCAAGAGCCCCCTCCATTCGGCTGAGTCACAGACAATTTGACATGTTTCTTGAGCTTGAGAGCGTGCAGGGGCGGATTTAAGTGAAGGTAAAGCAAACATTTTTGAATGGCAGCAAACATTGAAGAAGCTTTTGCCAGAGCGCCAAATGGCTTTGCATAAGAATGCTTGCAGGTGCTGTAATCGAAGACGTGCAACCCTCTTTTCTATAGAAACTATAACATTGGGGCGCCCATAAGACCGGGCGTTTCAATGTAGGGATTGAATTTCCTTTAATTGTGATTACGTAGGTCTTTCAAGTTGTTTGACTTGCGAATTCATGATTTGATCTTGCCAAAGAAACATGGAATATGCATATGAGGATGAGTCATAAACAATGCGTAACTCGAATCGATATTGAACTGAACTTGGGTTTTTTCTTACCCACATTCTTGTATTAAAAGGCCCTGATATGAGTTGGACGCAGAAATGATTTCTCACTCTTTGGCATAGGTATGAATTCAACCCATCCATTCCGGGATGACTGATCATCGTAGAACCTTGAAATATCGATTGTATCGTAGTGATTTTCAGTAGTGTTAACTTATGGCCTTTTATCGATTAAATAAATATTTAATATTTCTGCTTGACACTGGACAAACAACTGGCAAGAAACAACAGTTACTCGTGCCGTAAAGTCAAAAACCTTAAGGCAAATAAACATTACATATTTGAGCCGAGTTTTATTTGACAGGTCTTAAAAAAAGTACAACAATTGAGACCAAATAAACAGAAGAAGCAGAGAACCAAATACAGCAAACTGAGACAGAGAACGAGAGAGAGATAGAAAGAGAGAGAGAGAGAGAGAGAGAGATAGAGATAGATAGAGAGAGAAAGAGGGGGGGATGCTGAATAGCTTCGCGAAAAGATCTTCACCTCTGTCGTTCATCTTGCCTCTTTTTCATCTAACATGGGCGTTGGAATGGCTAATGAAATGGAAAATTGTACGCAGATCAAGTGGAGCTGGGTGCTGATTGAAAATACCAAATTGATTAGCAACATCTGAAAATATTGCACTCCGCTAATTGAGATTCGAAGAGCCAGCACAAGTTTGACTGAAGCGCAGAAAACCCTCTCTTTAGAGCACCTACAGAATGTGAGAGACAGTTCTCAGTTCTCTCTTAAATGCCAAGAAAATGGTAAATGTTGCTAATTATATTTTATAATTTGTAGAACAACTCGTTTTGTAGTTAGTTTTGTTGTAGCTCTTACTATTGATGTTGTTGTTCTTGGGATTTTTAAGGTGTGTTTTGTTGTTGGTGTTGCTTGGCCATTATGCTATAGCATTTGATCGGATTTTGTTAGTGAAACGGGTTTGGGTAAACAACGCAAAATGATATTGTGATTGTGGCTAAAATGCGATTTAGCCAGTCTCGCATTGACAGAGTTTTGGCTTTTTAAGATTTATATTTTTTTTTTGCTTATGAAAAGCAAAAGTGTTGCCAATCTCTTACACAAAACCCGTTAGCTAACAATGAAGCAAAAATGAAAAAAGAAACGCAAAATGAAGTGAAAGAAGAAACATAAAGCAGAGCAAGTCAAACGAAAAGCGACTACCGTAGACTGTAGACTGAGACTAGAATGAGCTTATATGGTATACAC
>JBANCZ010001896.1:0-18497 GCA_037040025.1 Sphaerogastrella javana | reverse complement strand
ACGAACATTAAAAAAAAAAAATTATGTCTCTAGCGTTATTTTTAGACTTTATGCCGCCAAAATCGACAAATCGCCCATAGTGCACTTGTCAAATCGAGCCAAAAAAATATATATATATACACACAGAGGCAAAAAGTCAAGCAGAGTATACAGAGTGTATGTATAGAAGACAAGATATCCTATAAGAACGAGTTATATTAAAAAATACTGTAGAAATTCTTGAAGGTTTTCTATTAAAATGAAACTGGATTTTTATGCAGCTTAAAGCAATTCAAATAATAATAATAATATGGAAATATTTTGAATTTTTGTGCAACAACCTACATAGGGTATACAAAGCTTCTTAACAGGCGACCTCTAAGTCTGAGACTCAGACTCTGAGTAGTCACTCTGAGAAGTCAAAAAAAAGGGGGGCACCCGGCATTTATGAAAAATATGGCGCAAAGGGGTTAAATGACGTATGCATTGCTGCTATTTTTCTTTGCTTTGGTTTTTCCTTTCCTGTTTCTCTATTTTTTTTTCTGGAATATAGGGAGGTACTTTTTGTGCGATTTGACTGTAAGATGTCTTAGTTAGGAAAGCGGAAATTCGAAATTTATCATAGGCATTGGGTCGGACCCTGTACTTTATGAGTGGCCAAAAGGTTTGCGGCCATATATCTTGAACAGCCAAATTTAGATCAATACGAACGTAAGGGCTTGAGGTATTATATAGCTACAGTTTTTTTTAAAAAAATGTTGGGCAATTTACAGTTTTCAGTGTTGGAAAAGTCTACATTTACAGGCCAACTATGCTGTAAATAAACTGAATAGATAGAAGGGAATTCATTAATATATCTATAATGAAATCTTTTATAAAAATATTTGTATTTGAAGTGGAATTTTTGTGAGTGTATCAAGACCATAAATAAAGACGGTGCACACACCTTTTAAAGCTACAGTTAGTTGGCAAATCGTCTAGTTGGACTGATAAATGTACGCAATTATAGTGCATACATCATTTAAATTATGTATAAGCAATACTTAAGTAAATGAGAAGATGTGAATGCCCTCTTTATCTCTTCCTGTCTCTCTTTCTCTGTCTCTCTCTTTCTCTCTCTCGGTATAGTAAGCACCCAAATGAAATATGTGTATGTACTTATATGTGGCGTTTGTACGATTGTGTCTGATTATTATCAACGCAAACCGCAAAACAATTTAATACTAAAACCCAAGTCACATGCCACGGCACGCGTTCCAGTCCTCCCCCCTTTGAGGGTACATACTCAATTCCCAAAGCCCAAAACCCTATACATATAGCAATTCCAATTCCAATTCTAATTCTCGAACAACCGCATGCACAACATGATAAATGCACAAAATCTGCAACAAAGTGTTGGAAACACGCACTTTCTATGAATAGACAGAGAGAGAGAGAGAGAGAGAGTAGGGGTAGACCCTTGCCTTATAACATAGGTAGGGTAGGGGTGTCTGGGCTGTACTACTCATATTACTACTCGTATCTCTCTGATGCGCCCTTTGACAAATCGCCAGCGAGACTGCAGAGTTCAAGATTTTCAGATTAACATTGTAACGTGTACAAATTTTGTTTAGTTTTCGAGCACCCTGCCTATTTACCTCTCTCTCTCTCTCTCTTCCTCTCTTACTATGCAGGTAAATGCGTTCGTACAATGCAGGAAAAACCTCAATAATAATATGAATAATAATAATAGAGAAACCACCCATAAAAATGCATAAATTCTCGTGCTGTGTTAATGTCAAATGTGGCAAAAGGATAATTTCGAAAAACCATTAATATGCCATCGGACATTAACATTCTGTTGTGACAGCCCAGTCAAATGGGCCAGGACTTGGACCATTGTTAGTGTTAGAACTGGTATTACTATGCTAGAGGTAGTCATAGTGGTGGTACTGATGGTGATGGTGGTGGCAAAAGGTGCAGGAAGTGCCTGCAAGCTGCAGTGTCCTGTCACACTGCGCCCGACGACAACTGGCGGCTGTCTTTGGCCCGTCATTTACATGGTATGCCATAGATCGATGTATTCCTAGAAAACCGTTCACGCTTGACGTTCCAAAGCGGCATAAATCAACAGCCAATGCTAAAGGCAGGCAACGTATTGTTGTCCCACTTAGTACTTGGGACCTGAAAAAGGGGTTCTTTCTTATTTCAGATTGGAAAAGTGCCGTAAAGTCAAGAAATAGATATTGATATAGATATTGATATTGATATCTATACGAAAAGTGTGTGAAAAGTATCATAATTCTGGGAAATATATGTACAATTTTTAAATTCCTTCTGGTTAAAACTAGGGCTAACTGTAGTCAAGTGTCAATCATTTCATTGTATGCTAAAACCAATTTAGTTGTCGTTATATGATATGTGATGTGATAGAAAGTCGACTGTTCGTGGTCTTTCTTGTAATATAATATGTAATGGAATAATTAGACAAACTTTCCCAGATATTCTTATTAAATATATGCCTCATATGTCTTTAGAACATAAGACCCCATAAGTAATGACAGTAAAATATTATAAATTATATGAATTTCTAAGTTTAAGATTTCACTTAACTTTATAATTGAATTTTACAACAGAAAACCTTTAAATCCCAATGTACCCTACCAATACCCACAGTTTCCTGGATAATAACCAAGTCTGTGACATTTTAAACCATAGATTTAATAGTTTAAATCTCAGTTGATGCCACAATGCGACCACAAATCGCATAAACACACAGAAATAAGCTGCAATGGTGTGGGGGTGCTATGGTACCTTGTGCATAAATCCCATTTGAAAATCCAATTTGATAAATAGAAACCAATAAATGTAATAAAAAGCGCTCTAACCCTATACAAACGACAGACGAACCTAACCAAATATCAACGCATTTGCACAAATTTAGAGCACAAATTAGCAATATGCCCGAATTTATGAAATATGTGCAAATCGTGACAACAATAATACGACACAGACACTGATATATCCCTGTGCAAGCACAAAACACGGATAGCCATTAAGACCCCTCCCTTCCCGCGACCAAACATTTGTTGCAACTGCCCTAAGAGCGTCCAACAAAAAGGGGCAAAAGGGCGCAAGGCCAAAAGGGCACAGGGGCAAACTGGAAACAGCTGAGTAACTAAAAATGAAGCCAATACCGAACAGAGTTACGATTACAATAAAAACTGGGCTCAGTCCACGCACCGAGTAAAGTCAGTCGGAAAAAAAAACTACAATATATATGGTATATATATATAAATAAAGGGCTAGAGGGTGGCTCTTGGGTGGGTGGCTGTATGAGAGGGTGAGTGGGTGCATGGGTGGGTGGGTTGAGTGAAAGAGGGCGTTGCGAGTGTCATAAGTGCATAAAATGTGTTTTTGTGTTTCGCACAAAAGCAAAGCGAAAAGTTTAATTTTCTCCAGGGCGAGCTAGTGCCAGGGCCGCGTAACCAAATCCGTTTAGATCAAAAAAACATAGTGAAAAAAGCTACATTATATTTGCTAGAAGGAAACTTTTAAAGTAATATTAAAATTTCATAAAATTTAATACTAATGCATTATTTAAAGTTCCGACCTTGGAATAGTTGAAAAAAATATAAAAAATAATTCAATTTAATGATATAATTGTAATAAATAAAAATAGATTCAATCATAGCTTTATTTCAGCGCTAAACAGCCTTTTCTAGTCGCTTAACTGCTACAGGGTATAGCACCGTCAAAAAAAAATCCCAATAATAAATGTAACAAATGACGCACACGGTTGCTCGGCATTTTTGGGTGGTACACGGTCGTCTGTGCGACCCTGTTGCAGACTTTTGCCATTTTAGATGAATGCCCAGCGGCGCTACATGAGAACCAGATCGTTCATATACAATATATATACGCATATACACAATATATGCACTTATTTGACTAATGTGTTTAATAAAAAATTACACACGTTGCATAGTGTAGCGGCAAAGTGAAAAATTGGCAGGCGGAACAACAGTTAGAGCCAGGCACATGAGTACGGTACATCATATTAGAAGGGTAATACGAATACACTGCAATACACTGTAATACTTGCGGCTTACAGAAATTTAGCATTTCATTAGACATCGTTCAGAGGCAGGCGGAGAGCAACCCTCAGCAATTTCCATGCCACCCTATACTTTTTTAATATTTACTAATATTGACAATACTTAAAAAATGTTTTTTTTTTTTTTTTTTTAAGGTTTTCATTTTGTTGGGAGGGTTGAGCCCAATGGCCCATGGTAACCAGAAACTTTGACATATTTATAGTTGACAATCGTAGAAATGTGGTGGGAGAAAGGAAAAACCAAACCCCAACCTTGACAATTGTAAAGTGGTGGGTAGACCATCATATTATGATGGTAGTGGTACCGTTGGTGGTGGTGATGGTGCCTTGTGGGATTTACACAATATATATTTTTCAAGTGCCGCTACCAAGGTCCCCCTGGTGACTTATTAAGGGTTGCATTTAGCGGGCTTTTTCTGTCATTTTATATGCAAATTGGATTAAAAACGAAACGCATTTCCACAATATACACCACATCCATATCCATTCATACATATCTGTCCAGTCGCAACGCGTTTACTAAATTAGCATTCATCTTATTGGCATAATGCCTTCAAATTTTATATATATATATGTGCAGGCTATATATATTATAGAATGTAGAATACAATGTAGTCAATGTGCTTTATTAACTGGGGAAATGCTTTTGATGTCAACAATTTGCCATTGCGCATTTCGATTTAAAACCGAGGGGTGCTTGGAGTACCCTTAGTACGGAATGGGTGGTGGGGATTACTAAGCCTATAAAACGCTTAAATTTTGTCAGTTGTAGCACTGATTTGATTAGACATTTGTGTCTATGGTTGCTAAGCTATTGTCTTACAATTAAATATTGACTCAAGAATGAGTTAAGAGTTCCATAGACTTAAGGGCTGCCTGTATTTATATCGAATGATTCCAGATGAGAAAGTAAAACAATTTTTAAGGATAAATCAAATTAATGAAATTTTGAAAATTATGAATTAGTATTTCATTTAAATCACTACCATGATGAAGCCATTAAATTGGTAATAAATACACATGTAAATTATACATATTGTAAGACACACGCGCATTGTTTAGTATCACAAATAATTAGATTTCATGTAATTTTTGAATAACTTATGACATCAATCAAAGCCATAGATATTTTATAAATAAAGAGTCCTCCAATTCCCATACAAAACTATGTCATTATAGAAATTGTAATTTCGATACGAAATGCATGGGGCGTTCACTGTTTTCGACTGTGAAAATATATAGGAGAGAACCGTTGATTATGGTCATCGTGGACTCTATGATTAGCTTAATTTAACAGTTGCACGTATCATTGTTATTGGTTTTCTTTCTTTTTTTCAAAGGGTGTAGTGTGTATTGCATAACGAAGGCAATTTGTGTGTGTGTGTGTGTGTGTAAAATATACATAAATGCCATAACTAAGTATATAAACAGAACACAAAAAGTCATTGTATTTGTTTGTATTTAGCTATGAAACTATACTAGGCTTACTCTCTGGGACAGTTGGACTATTAAACTAATTTCCAGTTGTCACTGCCAAGCACGCACACGGTCTCACTGTGTTCCTCTGCCACCCATACAACTATACACTCATATACTCAAAGAGTCATACTCCTCTATATACTCAAGCACTCAAACCCATTGCTACCTCCATGCTAAGACCCGAATCAAACATGGCACGCACCAAACAAAACACAGAGCCGAGAGGACACACTGTCATAGAGGAAAAGAGAAATAGAGAAACAGGGAACAGGGAAGTAGGGTAAGAGCAATAGAATGAGAATCGAGGGAGAAAACGGGCCTATATAAGATACAAGACCAATAGCAGATATTTGAACTATGGTAAACTTCTGACTAACTGCTCTCAGGAAATCCAGTAGCGTAGTTAGAAATTTTTTTGCAGGGATTGCTCCATAAATTAATGATTCACATATAACATATTTTAAATAGATGTAGATTATATGGAAATTTGTATATTATATTTAAACATATTAAATATCACGTGAAAATTTATATATTTAAACATAGACATAAGGTCGAAATGTTTATATTATGTTTATTATATTAAAAATGATGTTGAATTTTTTCAATGTATTAAAAAATTGAATTTAAAGTTCTTTTTATATTAAATTTAATCATATTATAGATAATGTGGAAATTTTTATAATACATTTGATAATATTTGACATAATGTTAAAATTTTAATAACATTATATTTATTTCTTTGATTACAGGGATAGACTAAACAACAAGGGCAAAAAGGAATCGTAAGTAGTTCGTATAAATTAAAATATGAGATATTAAGTAACGTATATATATAGTAGATTTCTATATAGATACGTATATTTAGCACAGTTCTATCGAAACTGCATATATAGTACCGTAATGCCAAGTTTTGTTTATATATGCATTTTTAATGTGTGCCCTAAGTGCCCCCTCTTGATGTGGTGTTGCACCTCTGGTGCTGAAGCCTTTGACTGCGGTGCTTACTCGATAACATGCTCTATATAGCATTCGGTACGCATGCTGATGAAGGCTGTCCATGTGTCGCAAGGGTCTCCTCCTGCCTGACTGAGGCTCCTCTGGCTCTGCTGACTTGCAAATGAAGTTGACTTACCGTAGCAGGAAGTCCCTCTCTCTCTCTCACTCTCCGTCTCTGGCTCTTCTCTCACTCTGTGTGTGCATTTCGTTGAGCTAGAGACTTACCTGTCGGAGACTTACCTGTGCTACTGTTGCTGTTGCTGTTGCTGTTGCTGTTGGTGGTGCCTTGTAGGCATTTTTGGGTGCATTGCATTGCATAAATTCCATATTTACTGTCAATGTTAATTGCTCAGAATTGCACTAAAGTGTTGACTTTTGTGACGCACCGGAAACTTGCGTTCCACATGCCACAGTATCTGCCACAGGCCAAACGAAGACCCAAAACTCTGTGCACCCTCTACCCTCGATTCTCTTGTGCATCGAAAAATGTTGTTGCAATTTGCTCAACTATTTAATGACAAGCTACCAACATATCGGACAGCACTTCCAATTATGCAATTGTTTGTTCAGTCTGACTCTTCCATTACCCCTTCATTTTCCTCCCCCTCCCCCCCCCACACACAACCCTTTCACACAGTCTGTACGCCTGTGGCCTTCTGAAAATATTTTCACTATTCTCATTGTTTGGGTTCACTTTGCCAACTTGGAGACCAATCGTTCAGGAACTATGTGAATTAACAATTAATTTCATTTTTAGTAGCTCTAATTGAAGTGACTATGTTATTGCCGACTACAGCCCTACAGGCACTAGTAGGCTCTACTAACTTGAATTGTAAGAGATGCCTTTTAAATTGTTTGCTTTTTGCTTAAACTAGAGAATGGTTTTTATTTAGATATATATATTTAAGAAATAAACTACTTTAAATACAAAATATATAAATACATTTAATATAATATATATAATAAGAAATTTAAAATTAAATAATATATATAATTAATTAAATAATATATATAATTAAATAATAATTACATATAATATAACAGTTTTAATTAAATTAAAAATTTTATCAAAAAATAATTTGTATAATATAATAAATTTAAATTGAAATTTAAATTAAAAATTAAATTTATAAAATAAAATATATCATATAATAATTTAAATTGAAAAATAAATTCTTTAAATAATATATACATATAATATTAAAGTTTAAATTATATATTTCTCTAAATAAAAAATATTTTATATATAATATATAGTTTAAAAATTTGTATTATAATTTATGGAAATTCTAGATCAACTTTTGATCATCTCTATTTATTTTCTCGATCTGTACTGTAATACTTGCTGTACCTCTGCCTCAGTTTGTGCTCTATCCCAAATGTTATTATAGATTAAACGCCTCTGAGTGCCAAAAAAAAAAAGAGGAAAATTAAAAAATTCTCACTTATAGTAAGTCTCTCTGCGTTCGCACACTTAGCAGGGGCCTCAATTTGCTACTTAAGGCGGCGGCAACACATGTCGGCTTAGGGATTCCGGGTAAGACTACGGGGTTTCGGTTACACTTTCAGGTTTTCGAGGGTTCAGTCTCAGATGTCGAGCACTATAGCATGTATATAGAGAGCGTAGACTTGGTTAAAGACATGTGGCGCACATTGCATTGTCATTGTCATTGTCATTGTCGCTGTCATTGTCAGATGTCGCCTTAGTCTCATCTTACGCGCTGTGTTAATTATACTAATTGCACTAAATCACTTGAAAATTTCTCAAAAACAAAAAATCAAATAAAATAAAAGATGAAGTAGAAGTAGAAGTAAAGAGAAAAATACGGAGTGAACTAAAAAATAGCTAGAATTAGGACGTACTGTATGTCAACGCAGGCTGTGAGAACCCTGTGGAAATTTGTCTGTAAAAGGAAGTGCTCTGGGTAATCCTAGCATTGTAATGCCTTGCATGTGGTACTAGATCAAAATAAATTACCAAATCTTAGCCTGGGCTAATGCCTCAAGCAATGAGGCGGACTCATTTTTTTTCCACTCTGACTTAAGTGTAAAATAATTAATGGTAGCAGCCTTAGACTAAACGTAACGCCTACAAATTCCATTGAGGCCCTAACTTTAAGAAATATGTGTTAAAATAAATTTACGGTGCATTTCTTTTTTTTTGTAGACTGTGGGAGCCTCAATGTTTAAAAATAAATTGAATTCGAACGTCATTAAATATATTCTAAGAATTTTTGACTTTGTTCAATGCACTTGAATAAAGGCAAGTGTGCTTAAAGCTGGATTTTAAGACCCTGTTTTTCGCATATATGTACGGATTTATTATGCATGCATTTGAAAGCCCTGGCAACCCTGTGACCACTGTCTGACACATCAGCTCAGCAGGAGTGTGTGTGTGTGTGTATGTGCAACTCCTTGAGGCATGCAACGACTAAAGTTCCAAGTTTCAACAATTGTGCCGACAAGGCGCCTGCATATGCAACAACCACAACCCCAGCGGAGTAGCACAGCATGGGCACGGCCAGGTTATGGATGTATGGGTGTATGTGTGCTGCTCAGCCAGAGTGCAACCTGTTAGCCAGAGGCACAGACAGCGAGAGAGAGAGAGAGGGTGCTGTCGTGCGTTTTCGCAGAATTTATACCAATTTGTGCGCAATGTTAATAACGGTAAAAGGCCTATAACAATAACCCACATCAATACGGCGGCACGTAGTCCCAACGCCGCACGTGGTAAAGCCCACAAAAAAAGTGGAAAAAGGATGGATGCACTCACACACTCACACACAGAGAGACACATACAATGCGCCGTGCTGTGCCGCAAAAAACAAGGTGAGTAGGTAACTGTAAAACAGGGAATGCAATCAGCAAAGATGTAAATGCTGCATGCAACACCCACACCAATCTCTCGTTTTAGCTGCATGCAACCCTTACTCTCAATCATGCTGCCCCTGTTCCATGGTGTAAGCCGGCAAACGCGTGTCCAAAACACACGCGCGGCATCTTTGACGGCCCCTGAAAATTGGGCACCGGGTAGAGGGTACCGTCTGCTCTACAAAGGGCTACACCCTGTGCAGAACAAGTGGGCACTGTGTACCTTCTCGTACTCCTTTAGCTCCTTCTCTTCTCCTTTTGGTCTTTGCATCCACCACACCCACACACTCATTATATTTGTGCATTGACTTTGCACATGCCCGAAAACTCAGCACCGTCTTTGCACTCCTCTTACAGCCGTACTATTTGCACAAGTGTGTGTGCTTTCTATGTGTGTGTGTGTGTGTGTGTGAGTGTATTGAGTGCGTGTGTGTGTGTGTATTGTGTATTGTTGTGTGTGTGCGTAGCTGCGCTTTGAACAACAATAAAAGAGATTAATAGATATACTAGGTTGGGGGTGTATTTTGAAGCAGAGTCTCTGGGTGTGTTGCCCATTCACTCACATACATACTACTCACGTACGCATACATTCAGCACTCAGTGTGTACAGTAATTGTTGCCTAAAAGGCCTGCATATTTGTGTCTGCATTCTCTGCCTTCACTCTTCACTCCTTGGTAAAGGGGTAGCACACAAAAGGACTCGGCCGAATGATCGATCTGCAAAATATTTCAATTTAATGAATTGCGTGCACAGTGTGTGCTGAAAGGGTTGAGTGTATACGTACGTGCAGCGCACAGTGGTTCCAGAGTCGAATAAAAATCCATGGAAAACTGAAAACAATTTGAATTTTAGAATAATAATTTACAAATTTACATATATTCAAAAAACTTACCTTTTTTAATTCGAATGGATCCAAATTTTAAATCGCGAGTAGTTTATACAATTATACTTATAATATTGTTTTATTATTATATATTTTATGTTGCAATATACTCATAGTAGATGGAACAATATTTCAATTGTTAATCTACTGCTAGAAACTGTATATAATTTGAAATACATTTTTAGCACAATTTGCCCCACTGTGGAGTGAAACAGTGGGGTTGGTTCGGTAATCGGAGCTTTTGGACTCGAAGTGAGGTTTATGTCTACGCATTAACTGTAACTTTAACACGCTTATCGCTTATCGCTATTAATGAGCAAATATGCAGCTCAAATAATGCTCTGGCAATGATGAAGATGATGATGTTGATGTAGACATTGTTGATGCCGCTGCTGCTGCTGCTGCTGCTGATGTATTCTTGGTGGTTGCTGTGGTCTGTCAATCAAAATGATATTTTTTGGGGCTGCCAAAGGGTTGCCACCCCACTCCAACCCCCCCATTGGTTTGACTGTAAGTCGAAAATGCCTCAAGTGCCACTCGACGCTCGACGCTGATAAGAAAAATTTGTTGCCTGGCATTATACGACTTATATGTCAATCTGGAAAAGCTGCCCCGCCCACACTCACACACACACACACACATACCCGAACAATTGTCAAATATGACAGTTAAATTTTACCGCTCCAGTGCCTGCACACAATACAATGTAAGGTTCTTTTTTTTTGTACCTGGCAAAACAAATTTTTAATTTGAGTTTTTTTTCCAACCGTTTTCCCACTTTTCCAGCACTTGGCACATAATTTAGTCATTTCATTTGAAATGCTCGGATAGCTCGCAACGTTCGTCCGTCCATCCGTCCGTCCGTCTGTTCGTCTGAATGTCCGTCCGTCTGTCTTTCCGTCTGTTTGTCTGTCTAACCGTCTGGGTCCGCACTATGCGCGATCTGTCAAATGTCAAATGCATGTCAAAGGCAACATGTCAGTGGCATTTCCTACGCTTCGCTACGGTTATTCTATATACCATGCCATACTATACTATACTATACATGTATATGTGTATATCTTTCATTTTTTGTAAATTTTTTGTTGGTATATCCAGGCGTTAAATGTATTGGACAGCCGTGCGTCTCCTCTGTGCCAAACAGCGCTCTGTACTCTGTCTGGGATCTCGACATTTTGGGTTTGCTCCTGGTCTGCCAGGATTCAGTTCAGTTTGGTTTGGTTGGGTTGAGTTTTTTTCTGTGGGGTGGTTTGATTGTCATTTTTTTTTTAGCGTTGCGTTGCGGCAATTTGCGGCTTTTGATTAAAAAATACATACACCAAAAAACACGTCCAGGGAATAATGCGACTGTTTTGTTGATGTTGTTGCTGTTGTCTGTATTTCCCTTTGCGTTACATTTTCACAGTAAATGGCTTTTCCTTTCGTCTATCTCTCACTTGGAAAATGCGCTTTTGTTGTTATTCTATGCGGCATGAATATTGGCGCGTTGCTTCATTTCACTCACTCTCTGTATCTATCTTTCTCTATCTCCTTCTCCCTGTGATCAAATGACGTAAAAAGGTCAGACAGTTACATTTTGTGGCAGCTCTAAAAATTATTAGACACACTTACCATTCCATACAATGAAAACTGGAAACAAAAAATAACATTTCTATTTGTAAACTAGAGAACAAAATATATGCGTATCGACAACAACCTCCTCCCTAAGCTTCAAATTTTGTACTAAACTCGAATGAGCAAACAAAAATTCCTGTATGACATTTACGCGTCGTTTATCGTTCTCCGTTTTGCAATCATATTTGTTTTGATGCTCCGCAGTTGCGAGCTGCTAAGAGAAAGACAGAGCAAGGCATAGCTCCAAATGTGCAGTGCTGCCATCTCTGTTGCTCTTTCTACTACTCGTTCAGTTTGTTGATTTGTAAATTACGTTAAAAAGAAAGGGTAGTATAATTGATATCATTTAAATGCATAGGTTTATGTTTTATATGCATAAAATAATTGTTTTAATTATATTAATAATTGTATAAATATAATATTAATTATAACGTAGTTAACAATTTAATTTATATTAATATTATATGGATTTTTAGCAGAAACTTATACATATTTTGCCTAGGGTATTTTAAATGCAACTACTGTGCATTACATCACTTGAGTATGCACCAATACATGCACACTCTTTGCTGGCTCTCCTTGCCTTCTATTCTTCTTCTAAGTTTCGTTTTGCTTCAATACAGTTGCATAGGCATTCCAATGGGTTTTGCATGTAATAGTGAGCGATCAGAGTACGTTCATTAAGGCAGAGCATTTAAGGTGCGTTGTAATTTTTTCAATTCTCTCCTCTCCCTCTCTCTTTCACGCATACCAAGTAACGGCGATTATTAGCATCAGTGGCTTTTTTCGTGTAAGAAAGGAATAGATATAGTAGTAAAATATATGCAAAATGTTTTGCTGTATCTAGATCTCTACTCATAGTGCGAAAGGCAATCAAAAAGGAATTGACAATCAAAACAAAACAATACACCGAACAGTAGGGAGAGCGCCTGACAATTTGAGAATACAAAGAAACTGGTGAAATTTGAAGCTGCAAACGAGGTAATCGGTTAAACGAATTTTAGTAAATTAAATTGATGTTTTTTTTTGACAGAATTGTATTTATTTTATTTTATTTTATTTTAGCATGATTTTTTTTTATAATAATTAAAATTTATAAATAGTCTAAAATTGTTACCAGATTTTTCAAAATGCCTATAAAATGAGTGCTATTGATTAGTTCTCTACAAAATTGCTTATTTATGTTTACAATCATTGCAATTTTTCCTGGTTATCTTTTTTGGTTGGACTGTCAAGACAACTACAAGAAATTCTACTTTGAAAATGAACCCAAAGGACTGCCAGCCCTTCGTGTACCATATCATTATTAATAAAGTCGAATGTCTAACCATGTGATCATATTTTACATGCCATTTACTTCTGTCGTTCTGCCTCACAGCTGTTATGATTTTTGCAGTTAGTACGCAACCACTCCCCACTTCGCCGTTTTATACGGTACGCAGGGTTTTAAGACCCTGTCAATGCTCTAATTGCTCCTACCACAAAACGTTCGTAACATTAATCACAAGAACTCAACTCGTCTCAAAGCAGCAGCAGAAAAAAATCTATGTGTGGGTAAATCAGAGTGATTTGCTAAGCGATTGAAAGGACAGTCCCAGTTACCGGGCACCAGACAACCCTGAACAGGATTCTATGCTCCCCGTTTTGGGTCTATGTGTGTGTGTGAGTTATTGGCATTTGTGGATGGGCATACTGAATGCATTCGAGTGTAACGCGAACTTTTTTGCGATGCCAGTGGATGCCCGGGACCTTAGTGAACCAAACGGAATGGAACGAAATAGTGCGGTACGGCCTAGTATGGAGGCTTGGTATGGTATGGTATGACATGGTATGGCATGGGCATGGTCTGGTATGGAAAGTTGTCGCGTGCACGACCGGAACTGACACAGGATGTGACCGTACATCAGGCGAACGCGTTGACAATGCATTTGTGTAAGGCCCGACGAAAAAAAAAAACAGCAGTAAAAGGACATACGCAGCAGAGAGAGTGAGATAGAGAGAGGGAGAGAGATAGAGAAAGGAAGAGAGAGAGTAAGGTTTGTGTGTGGGAGAAAGCGAGTGAGTTATTGTGGCGAGTAAGTGGCAGTTGGGGTTTGTAGTTCCTTATATAGACATTGCGACATTATTAGCTGTCAGTAAACGGAATTGTCGACGCGTTCCGTTGTGATGCGCTGCGACTCTGCGACGCTTTTCCTTTGCTGCAGCCCTCATCCCTTTCATCCGCACAACATTTTAACATAATTGGCCTTTATGACATAAAGGCCGCATTGCAAATAGTGCACGGGGATGAGGGGGTGGATGTTTATGGTTGGGGTTCTGGTTCGGGTTTGGGTTTGTATCTGGCAATCACTTTTTACTACCCGCTAGCCAATTTTGTATCTGCAACTTTGCGCTTGAATGCATGCAACAGCAACTCGCAACTCGCAACACACTCACACCTATGCAAAACCCAAATGCCCGTTGCCACTTTGCGTGCCTGCATTTTCCAAGTTAATTTCGCAAAGGCAGCAGTGAGAAAGTTGAAAGAAAATGCATTGTCATGGTAGTCGACTAGGGAATACCCTGGAAATTATTGCATATAATTAAGCACAGCATTTATATTTAAATATATAAAGTTATCGAATTATTAATCATTTTTAAAATGTTTGAATAAATTTAAAACGATTTACTGCATACTAAATACCCTGTAAAAATATTTAAAAATATTTGAAAATATATAATAAATAATTTAAAAGTATAATATACATTCTTTATGAATCTATTGGCATAAATTACTTTTTTCTAAAGGAAAAACAACCATTATGTTAATAAATACCCTATAAAAAAAACATCTTTTGAAGAAAAAGTTGGCTAAAGGTAAACGCAAACATAAATATGGTATACATACATAAAAAATATTATACTATACATAAACCATGCATAATTTCATAGTATTTCTATAAGTTTAAGTAGGTTTAATAAATACCCTATGAATTAATAAGAATTAAAGAATTTGCAAAAGAATTATCTTAATACAATAAGCCAAATAAATGCCCTGTAAATTGTATAAGTAAAGTGAATAAATTTATAGATAAAATCGTATGCAACCATTATAACAATATACCCTATTTGTTTGTATTTTCCATTGAGTGTATTGAAAAAGAAAAATACATTTGCCTCTTCTTCTGTTGCGCAGAGAAAATGGCTTGGAAAATATTTTTCAATCACTTTAATTGTGAGCAGCCGCCAGGCAGCAAATGTAAGCAATGGAACGAGAAGGAAAAAGAGAGAGAAGTGGGAAGGAGAGAAGGAAAGAGAAGCAGTCAAAGCTTTATGCTAGTACGTCAAATTGCATTGGCATAAGTTAGGGTATTGGTTAAGAAAGGGGCAAGACAGGGCATGGTATGACTCCGTATGACTTGATATGGCTTGGGTATAACTTGGGTATGGCATGGTAGGGCTTGGCATATGTTGCGCCCGACTGTCGTACTATACCGAGGTTTCTTTTCATAAACAAACTCCGAGCAAAGAGCAATGCAAATTTAATGTTGTCAAGCTGTCGTATCATGCTGAAATATGCGCATGCCACCCTATACACACGCTCACACACACACTGACACACACATACACTTTTACCCACCTCTGCGCCCCCAATATATCTGTGCAGACCCCAAAAGACAGGGACAATGTGTTGTGTTTGGGGTTGTAGTCGTATGTCCAAACGCTCAAGACGTAATATGAAACGGGGCGGCAGCAACGCCCTATTGCATGTAGACTTGCTTATACGATATATAATAAATATATGAACGTATGTGTGTGTGTGTGTGTGTGTGTGTGTAGCTTACTTATTTTAAGATAATACCAAGCAAGTAACAAAGCTAAAACAACAACAAAAAAAGGGTACAAATTTCCTGTGCTTCCGTTTGCCTGTCACAACGCTTCGAGAGTGTCAACCCGCGGGCGGAGCAAACCGACCCTCTACCCCAATGTGCATATGAGACCTGGTTATTATCGCCTGCAATATTATACACCTGCCCCCAACCCGCACGCATAATATAGCTAAACCCATGCCTCATATGCTTATATAACTGCCGGGCATTTGTAATAAAACTCAAGCGCATAATTGTTTGCCATATTTCTACGAAAATACAAAAAAAGAACGACCGAACGAACTCTGGGCAGGGGCAACGGCTCCCCATTGCATACTTTAGAACGGTTGGGGGTTAGCACAACCCCTGGCCAATTTCCACATGCAGGTGGAATTTTTAAGTAGTTTGTGTCTGTGTCTGTGTCTGTGTTGGTGTCGGTGTCGGGTTTGCTCTCGGTCTCGGTCGTAGTTGCGCTGATTTTGAACCTGATTGCTTTGGAATTTTTGATGAGGCTGCGTTTTACACACACTCACACACCTACCGGTACTCTTACTCACACACACAAGTGTTTAAGGTGTGTGTGCAATTTTCAACACTAGCATATGGTTATAATTGTTTACTGTGTTTGTATAATAAGAAGGTTATACTTCAAATTATATATATTTAAATATTATTATTATACCCTTCTCATCCGATTAACTCAAGATTTCGAGAGCTGTAAATCCCACAATTCAGGTCTGAAATTCTTCAATCCTCGGCATGGTTTTAAAATCGATTAATCGATACTCAACTCTCGTACATTATGGCCAACAAAATATTATTATATTATATTATAATAATAATATTATTTTAATATTTTAAATTTAAGGTATAATAAAATATATCCATTCTATAATTATGCGAATTTTTGTTTAAAATATCTTCTATCATAAGAATTTTATTATAATATATTATAATAATTCTTTAATAATCTTTAAATTTTACAGTATATGTATTATAATATTATAACTATTCTATAGATATGCAAATTTGTATAAATTATAGCTCATTACACTTCTTCCTTTAAGCTATAACTTTCACATTTTCCATAGAGATATCAAAAACATTGCCATATTGAAACGGAAGCCCAAAAATCGTTGGCGCTCACACAAAAGCCACAAATAATGTCTCAATCAAAATTCCAAACTTGAGGTAGCGCCCTCTAACCGCCTATAAAAAATAAAAAACACTCAAGGCATTTCAGGGCTTAGCTTATCAATTGAGCCACGCCCACTGCCACAGCAGGCGGTGTTAGCCCTTTTAGCAGCTTGTGCAATTATGAGCATATTTTACGCATACTCTACCTATGCATGTCAGGAATTCTTTTTCCTTTTTTTGTCCAAGAAAACTGAAAACTGAGCCAATCAATGATATTACGCACACTGTGAAAGGCAACAAGTACGAAGGGTGTAAGCAAAGTAGATAAAGCAGTGGGAGAAGCAAAAGAACAAGTGAACATGCAGACTCAGACGCAGACGGAGAGAAAGAGAGAGACAGAGAGAGAGATAGAAAGAGCCAGAGTGAGCGCCAGACTGAGACCCTGACTGAGACGCAGCACCCAAAAATTGAGTGAGACCCAACTATAGCACCTTGCTATTCATTACATTGATGTAGCTTTCCTCATGTTGCTGCTGCTGCTGCTGTTGCTGTTGCGTTGTCTGCATCAGCGGAACATGAAGTAGCTGCACAGTGGTTCAATGTATCTACAAGTTGTATAAATATATACAGTTGTTCGCAAAATAATAGGAGTACACTTTGAATTGTTTAATAACGCTGAAATTAACTATTTTAGAGCTTTAACTTTTGGCCAAATTAATTTTTTTTAACAAATATAATAATACATAAACAAATTAAAATCAAAAGGCCGTAACTTCAAGTTATGAAAATGCTTAAAAAAATTAATAATGAAATTTTAACAAAAATACCGTTCTCAAAATAATAGGAGTGAAATAAAAAAATGAATTCAAAACTTAAGATTAACAAATTTAACAAAGAAAATTTTGTTCATATAGTTAGAAGATAAATCCATTCAATAATGGCAATTTTAATATTTTGTGGCACCACCTTTGTTAAATAAAACTGCAACGCAGCGCCTTGGCATGGAATCCACTAAATTCTGGCATCTCTCGCGGGTATCCAGCTCCAAGCATCTCTTACAGTCTCCCATAATTCTGAGGCATTGCTTGGATGTTTCTGTGAGACAATATTTGCTTTTTATTTAATATTTCTTTTATATAAATTTTCTTTAATAAAATCACTTAATTTATTTATATTTATTATATATTTCTTATTATTATTTATTATATATTATTTTACACAATAATATATTCAAGTTTCTGTATTTACTTGAATATATTTGATTATTTTTATTATTATATATTTTTTTAAATTTTATATATTTTAATAATAAAATTTTTTTAAATAATGTATGTTACCTTTTTGCTTGTTTTTAAATCCCTCATATGAACTTTAGCTGTTTTATAATTTATATAAACAAACCACTGTGCAGCCTTTGCGGTGTGGGTGTCCCAGTGTGTGTGCCACGCCCTCTACGCGGCTCTTAGCGACACTTGTGCTGCGCCCGCCTGCCTTTTATCCTTTTAGAGTTTTCGTCAGATGCAAGAAAGAAACACAGAGCGTAAGAGGGACCCAAGAGAGAGAGAGAGAGAGAGAGAGTGTGTGAGTGAA
>JBANCZ010001895.1:0-18502 GCA_037040025.1 Sphaerogastrella javana | reverse complement strand
GCAGCAGCAAAAACAACACACGCACACACATACACACACACATATATATATATATGCACACTTGTATTTGTATATGTTTACTGTTAGCTTTGATTAAGTTGTAGGCAATTTTGTTAAATATTTTACAGCATCGCACATTTGCCGTTTACTATTTCAATTCCACGAGCAAATTGACAAAGAGACAACAGCGTTTTCGTAATTTTCCGAAGCTTTTCTTTAAGTATTTTCATTGAAAATTAATATTGAATATATATTGTATTGATATTGAATTTATATTAATTTTATATTTAAGCAATTTTATATTTTAAGATACATTCAATTTGATATCTTTATCCTAATTTATAGCATACGTTTCTATAATTTGTCTATATTTTGCGCCATAAATATCCAATCCTTTTCTTTAACTACTTTCATTAAAGATTAGTGTTGAATTTAAAATAATTATATTATAATTTTTAAAATTTTCTATTTTATACTACATTTTATTAAAAATTTTAAAACAAGAGTCTATATCTTTAAATTATTTTCTTTATAATTTTTTATATTAAGCATTCTAAATTTTCGCAAGCTTTCAATAGTTTTATCGAATATTAAATTGCATTCAATATGAAATCTTTAATCCATTTTTAAGCATCTAATTTATTATTTTAAATTTTTTGAGCTTTCCACGACAAGCAAAAAAAAAAAATCCGGTATTAATTAAATAAGTAAATAACTATTTAAAATGCATGCAACATTCTGGAGAAGCATACCTGGTGCAGATATGCTTAATATAAAAGTCACGCATTTATTATTTAAAAATCGGAAGAGAAGGGAAGCAGCAACTGCACCCGGAATTGCATTTGCTGCTAATGTATTCTGCAGCTGCTGCTGTTGCAACTTCTAGTGCTACTGCAGCTGCTGCTGCTGTTGTTGTTGCTGCTGCTGTTGTTGCTGCTATTGTTGTTGTTGTTGTTGTGGAAAAACAAAAGGCCACTTGCTAAAATGCAGTTAAGCAAATCACAAAGAGCCCAGAGCTGAAGCGTTCCCAAAACTGTAGTGCAAACAAAAAAGCGCCCACAAAAGTATGCTTTAAAATTTTTGCTAAAATGCGCCCGCAAATGTATGCTTTAAATTTGTTGCTCAAATCCAAAGTCAAGTAAATGTATATGAGCGAATGTGTTTGTAAGTGTATGCATGTGTGTGTATGTATGTTAGTATGTGTGTGTGTGTGTGTTTATGCTTATATGCGTTTCTGCTTGAGCTGGCATATGCGTGCGCACAATAAGATGACTTTGAGCTCATAAGCAGGCTTCCCACACTCCAAGCATCAGCTTAGATGGAGAGAGAGAGAGAGAGAGAGAGAGAGAGAGAGAGAGAGAGAGAGAGAGAAAGAGAGAAAGAGAGAGAGAGAGAAAGGGTAAACGCTGTAGCTAAGCGTTGCGACTAAGCTGCATTCATATTACGAGCATAAGTCATATTATGAAGCAGCAGGCGTTAGATTGCAGCATTATATGTAGATAAGTCATGACTTAAACGCTTCAAAATGTCTAAGTAAGAGCATTTAAAAATTAATAAATATATATAGCATAAAAGCTGCACTTTTGCAGTTTTAGATAATGCAATTAAAATTATTTAATTTTAATTTAATTATTAAAATAAATTAAAAAATTATTAGTTAATTGTTTTCATTCTTTCGAAGCCTTTAAATCAATTCCATAGCATTTGCAGCCTCAACATACATTTTGTTAAGAATCTAAAGTATAAATAGTACTCTCTTTACTTCCTAATGCTTAACTATTTAGTCGGAAATGTCATAGAACACACACATCTATATATACACTTATATATGCATACTAAATTCGCGCTAAACCACTCAGTCTAACTCTGTTTGTCTCTATCTCTTTCTGAGTCTCGTTCTAACTCTCTCTCTTTCAATATTCTTGCTTCGTTTGTGTGCTGCATAGACATCAAATTCATTTTGGGCGGCTACACTGCAATGCGTCAAAAACGTCTCTCACGCGAGTTGTTGTAGCTGCACTTGCACTGGCGCATCGTTTACTGTTATGATGATGAACTTCAGTCAAGGGAAATGCGCACAAAAAAAAATCAAAAAAAAAAAAAAAAACCAAAAAAAAAAATACTATATAGATACATAAAAAAAGAAACTAAAGAACTACTAACATAAAATATTGCATGTAGCAAATGTAAAACATGTCCTTCGCTGCAGTCTCTTCTTTACTCTCTCTCTCCCTCTCTCTCTCTCTTGCTTTCTCTTGCTTTCTCTTTACGTGTCTGCAAGACGCTAAAAAATGTAATTTCACTTTTTTCTGTCATTTGGCTAAAGCCAATAAAAGTTCAATATTTTTCGTAGTCACTTCCAATTTTATTTAACGTCATTACATGTGAAACTTTAATACCAAAAACGAGAAGAAAGAATGAAATGAAGGAAAAACAAGGAAAATCCCATGCACCTCGTCAGGTAAGTCAGACGAAGATGTATGAGTGTGTGTGTGAGTGTGTGTGTGTGCTTGTGGGCGTCTTGAGTGACTGTGCATGGGCGTGGCTTATGTGAAAATATCGTTGCATATGAAATGCATTTGAAAAAACTCAAGAAACTCTGAAAATGCAAGTGGAAAATTGAGAACTTTCTTAAGCTTTAAATTAGACATAAAATTCTGGCAAAAATTGTAATATAAATTTCATTTTAATACAATTGTAATTTGATTAAAGCTCTGTATAGTAAGCTGCTTAAAGCACATATTATATATGTATATATTTATTTGATTATCACTACAATTTGTGAACTTTCATTTGGCTTTTGGCCAGCTTCCAATTTCCATTTCGTTTACGTATCAAATTTTCATTTGTAATTCTTATCCAGGACTTTTGATTAGGCATAGAGAGCATACGTTTTGTGGCATGAAGCATGTAGCATGTGGCATGTAGCATGAAGTATGTAGCATGTGGCACATAGTCTGCACTTCTGCTAGATTGTCGTCGTTCTTTTTTCTACTTTCCACTTGCTGCGCTCACTATCAATTTTTCAATTTACTTTACAGCAACAAGAACATTTATTTTTTTATTTTGTATTTTTTTTTTTATTTATTTGCCGGCCGAGTTTCGTTGCGCTGTTATATAGTGTGTACTACTAGCATAGTTGCCACACTGTTGCATTATATTTCTATGGTTGCAAGACGATGTTACTTCATTTAAGACGCATTCGCTTTGATAGTTACATGTGGCAATACACGCGACTCAACGAAGCCCTCAGCGATCTCTGACTCCCTCTAACACACTCTGTCGCCTTCTATCACACTCTATTAAACCTCAATCTTTACCTCTGTTCCCCTATATCTCTCTCTGTCACCCCAAGTTTCATTCTCTCTCCATTTGCTTACCAAAAACGAGCAAAATATGCCACAAAGTCAGAGTTAAGTAGTTATTGCTTTTATCATTTCTAGGCTTCTTATATATGTACTTTATATATATGAATTTATACTTTAAAATATATATACTTATAAACCTAGTAAATGATTTTGCTTTTAGCAATTTCACTGGGAAATTGAGCCTGATTCAGTTCGATTGCAATGAGTATCTCGAATTAGAAATGCAAATTCTGTAAACTCTTAAATATGTTTAATTTGCCTTCAAGGTGATTTTTACGTTATATTATTATATTATATTATATTTCTACAACTATTTAAATCATCTTTTTTTTTTTTGAACAGACAAAAGTGTAAATTTATTTTTAATCCTTTTCTTTTGAATTTAAAATCGAAATACAAAGTGTTTCATTTAATGAAGTAAGGGTCATTGTAAGTGCCACAAATTCATGCGACAAATTTTCTTATCGTTATCATAATGTTGAAAGCAACTGTATTAGCCAAACATACACACACACACACACACATACACACACACTAATACACATACATAGGCACAGCTATGGCTTTAGTATCTTATATATGTACATTATTAGCATAACTTTGTTACACTTTCATATTGCAGTTTTAGTTTAAGTTTTTTTTTTGTGCTCTTCCTTTATTATGGCAATTGTGCACACACATACTCTCTCTCTCTCTCTCTCTTTCTATCGCTATCTCTATATCATATATTAAGCGCAAAGCGCTCTAAGCCCAATAACTTTCATATGAAACTTGATTTTTTTTTGAGCACACAGCTTGATGCCAATGCCACATACAGAGAAAGAGAAAGAGAAAGAGAGAGATTGGGAGATTGGGAGAGGGAGTGAGGGAAAGAGAGAGAGAGTGACTGCATTGCTGCAGGCAACATATACAGCAGTAGAAACAGCGTACTTGCCTGCAAAATTTTCCCATTTAAACTTTTCTCGCTACGGTACAATTTTCATTATTAATATGACTTTTTAGGCAGCCCGCAAAACGGCAAAACGCCAAGCGCCAAGCGCCAAGCGCCAAGCGTCTACTGCTGCCTGATGCTGCTGCTGATGCTGCTGCTGCTGCTGCTGCCTGATGCTGTTGCTGCTGCTGCTGCTGCTGCTGTTGCCGCTGCTGCCGTCGAGGCTTTTGGCCATTTCTGTTGGCCAGTTAAACGCGCCCTGTGTATTGTCAATGTTTGTCTGTGGTGCGACGCTAAAGCTGCAAGGGGGGGATGGGGATAGGGATGTGGATGGGCCTGGTGTTTGGGCACAGCGGGGGGGGGCGGCTACTGTAAATGCCAAGGATAAAGTTTTGGCCTCAGACTTTGACTTTGCAACAAGTGCAGAAAGAGAAAAGGAGAGAGAGAGGCAGAGGGAGAGGGAGAAACAGAGAAAAGGAGGGAGAGAGGAAGAGGAGGAAGAAAGAGAGAGGGGGAGAAAGGGGGAGAAAGAGGGAGAGAAAGAGAGTGAAACGCAGAGAAAGAGGGAGAGAAAGAGAGTGAAACGCAGAGAAAGAGGGAGAGAAAGAGAGTGAAAAGCATAGAAAGAGGGAGAGAAAGAGAGTGAAACGCAGAGAAAGAGGGAGAGAAAGGGAGGGAGAGAAAGAGAGAGAAAGGGAGAGAGACAGAGACAGAGAGAAAGAGATAGGGGAAGAGAGTGTGCCAAGACTTAAGCACACTGAGCAAAGCAATATTCAATGTGAATAACCTTCTCTTTGTGGCATAAACTGCAAATTTAAGCCTAATCAATAGCTAAATATTTATACTAAATATACTCGATCAAAAAAAATATAAATCTTATAAAGACTTTAGCTAATTTACAATGCAAATAGTTTTTCTCTATTGTTTATGTTTTGGGGAATTAAAATTCGCATTTGTTAGAATTTGATAATTATTTCTTGCAGTGCATCATCCATTGGCGGCTTTATAATCAAGCTCAACTAATGTTGGCAACCGAACGAACGGTAGAAGAGCCAAACACAACAAAAAAGTTAACCTAAACCTTAACCACGAAAGCCGCTTATTACTATAAAGTGAGATTAATGAATCTCTGTGCGACGTCGCCAACGTTCTCCTTTTAGCCAACTGACTCCAGTCTCCTTCCGTCTGATTTCACCACCTCCTCTTGCTCCTCCACTTCCCCTTCATTCTCCCCCAACTGCTGCTACTGCCGTTGCTGTGCCTCAATTTTTGGCTGGCAATTAATGAAATTTATTTGTGCCAACGCGTTGGCCAGCCTCAACAGACACCATATTGTTTTGCTGTGGGCTTTGCGGCAAAATGAAAATATGAGAAGGACATCAGAGAAAGAGAGAAGGAGAGAGAAAGAGAGAGAGAGAGGGAGAGAGGTAGAGAAAGAAGAAGACATTGGCTAGCGTAGGTGTGGTGGTGGCTGCGGCAAGCAAATTTAAAAGCAAATTGTTTGGCTTTTTGTCGACAGAAAGGCCTGGTTGTAAAGGGGGTGAAGAAGGGGAGGACGAAGGGAAGGGAAAATGATATTATTACAATTTACAGCGCACAAAAGGGCATAAAATTGTAGAAGTAGAAGTAGAATTAGTAGCAGTAGTAGGAGTTATAGGAGAAGTAGTAGTAGAAGGAGTAGTAGTAGTAGCAATGGTAGTAGTATTAGTAGGAGACTCTGTCTAGACTTAAACTGACAATGAAGGCTTAAGAAGTCGCTTGTCTGTTTTCACATAATTGGAAACCATTGCCATTTCGTATCATATTTTTTTGCGCGGAGGGGGGGGGGGGTTACTTTAGATATTAATTATGCTGTTAAAATGTCAGCAATGTTAACATAAATCTGGCATTTTAAACACAATAGATAAGTTTAATTTGCTGCCGCACTTTAATTAATATTGCCAAGCGATTCTATTAAGATGCATACGATTGTAATATTTGTTGTTGATCTTGCTCTTGCTCTTGCTCCTGCTCTTGCTCTTGCTCTTGCTATCTCCTACTCTCCCTCCCTATCCTGTCTCTGTGGTTCTGCTATTACTTTTATGTTCTCGCTCCCATAAGCTTTGAACGCTTATGAACGCGTACGTCGCTTCTTTCACTCTCTTTCTCTCTCTAACTACTATCAGTACAATTGTGCTTTCTCTTTTTGCATTGAGTTCCAAGTCCTCTTTTAATCAAGCGCGAAGTTTTTCGGCTGCCCGCTTCACCCTTGAAAAGTAAACAACAACAACAACAACAGCAACAAGTGCTCATCTATGATGTCTCCGTTATACACTGCCTACTTTACTTCGTCTCCCAACAGCTCTCTCTTCCTCACTCTCTCTCACTCTCTCGCTTTATCACTATACGATAAAGAGCCATACGATTAAGAGTGATGCGTCGGCGCTGAGTGCAGTTTTTCGCTTGTCCTCTTCACACGCACATTTGTTTACATAGCAAGTGCGCACCAACAACAACATCAACGAGTAACATGATGATGTCTCCGTTATTCGCTGTCCCCTTTCCCCTACACCCGGTTGTCGATCTCTGTCATTCGGTTTACGATGCACTTCGGATTGTTTCTTGGATAACCGGATAGCCGTTTCACCCGTTTCGCTCTCTCATTTATTTTGCATTTATGCTTGTGCTCTTGTACATTATGAGAGCAATGTTCATAAGATAACCGCTTCATTCAACCTCTCTCTTTCTTTCTTTTGTGCATTAAGCTTCATGCGCCGTCGCACCGATTCAACCGCTTGCTCTCTCATTTACTCTAATTGCAATAAATAGTTTGTCGCAAGGGAATTAGAGGAAGCGAAATAAAAAACTAAGAATAGTTAGGCTATAGCGACTGCTAGATGCGCTGTCTGTAATTTTGACGTTAATAAAAAAATTTGTTTTTAAATCAAATTTTAAGATGCATAATCAACTAGTTCTTCATGTTATTAAATTGAATATTTGTATATATTTATATTTTTATTAATTCATATTTATATTTTTATTAAATTGTACTAAAAATATTAATGAAATTTATAAAATGTTAAATTTTTCCCAGAATTAAGTAAATTTAATATAATTATTTGAATTATTCAAATGCCTCAAGTAAAATCTACAAAATATACCAGAAATATTTCTGCTATATTTTGTGCAATTTTTGAGCTGTTAAATTTTTTGTGGGTCAAATAATGCTCCACTGAATGCTCAAGTGCTGCTCCATTTGTTGACTTGTGCAGAATTCTAGTTATTTGTCTATTCTGCTTAGATTTGTTTTTAGACTGTGTATTATTGTTGTTGTTTGTTGTTGTTGTGCACTTAATTAAAATGTTTTTGTTGTTGTCGCATTTCCATCAAGTGTGTGCGCTGACATTGTTTTCTATCTACTGCTAGAAATTACTTGTATTTTTTTGCTACTACTTTTTGTTTATTTATATTTTTTTCTATTTTTTTTTTGTTTTTTTGTGTTTTTTTGTTGTTGTTGCAAGTAGTTTACGTAATACGAAAATAATAATGCAGCACATTATAATAAATACGCAGCAGAAGGCAAAATGGAGTGCTATGTGTGTGTGTGTTTGGGTGTGCGAGCATATAAATATAGCATGCTATAAATTTAGCCAAAGCGCCAGCAATCAGCCAACAAATTGTAAACAGTAAATTTTGTGCTAAGGCAAGCGCTGCAGGGCCAAAACAAAAGGGGAAAGAGACAGAGAGAGAGACAGAGAGAGAGAGACAGAGAGAGAGAGAGAGAGAGAGAGAAAGAGAAAGAAAGAGAGATACATGGAGAGAAAGGGGGTTGAGTCTAGCAGATATAGATAGGGAGAGAGAGAGCTATGCTGACTTTCACATTAGCACTAAATCGCAGCGACTAACGCAGGCAGTTAGTTAAACGTTTTCTGCATAAACAGCCACAAGGACAGACAGGCAGACAGAGAGACAGACATATAGAAAGAGAACCCACCTTAGCAGACACGTAGAGTGGGCAGTGGGAGTGGCAGCAGTGGCACGCCCCCCAAAGGAAGGAAGAGAGTGAGACCGAGAGAGAGAGAGAGAGAGAGGAAGAGCTAGCGCGTGATATATACATGAGATGCAGCAGCATGGGTTGTCAGTGAGCAAAACTAATCTTTATTTCGATATTTGCATAAAAACAACAAATATGTCAAAAAATAGCAAAGGAGAACGAGAAGAAGAAAAAAACACAAAAAAAAAAAACAAAAAATGATGGAAGAAAAGGGGAGAAATATGTGCAAGCTTTTGCTAGGGGCTGCAGGGTTCATGTGGGTTTTGTTCACGGTTTATTTTTTTTATTTGGTGGTTGCCACTGCATAAAACTGCAAGCCAAAAGGATTTACTGCCAGCTGCCACGCCCCCTTCTCTCTCTCTATGTAGCCGCCCCAGTGCAAGCAGACAGAGTCACGTTATTTGCAGGTGCTGCAATCTATCCAACAAACTCTTCGACTCCAAACACCAGACTCCGGCGGCTTCTGTGGCGAGTTGTAATAAGAGCAGGAGCAGCAAGGCAAGACTAACACACACACTCACACTAACACACACACATACACACCTGCACACACCTGTACACACACACATGGTGAAGCATTGCAAGTGTTTTTGATCTCGCGCTGCTTTTAGCCTGTTGGGAATTTTGATTAAAAATGCTTCCACGTGAAGCACAAACGTGCCTGGCGTCGTGTAGCATGGCAACTCTGGTAACACACACATACACATACACAGTAACACACACACAAAGAGAGTGATAGGGTGGCAGTGGGCGTGTCAGTGCGCCTTTATTGGCATTGGAGCCGCTTATTTTAACGCGCTTCATACAGCCTGTGCATACACACACACACACACACACACACACGTGAGTGTCTATATATAAGTAAGTATGAGTGTGCGTGTGTGTGTGTGCTTGCAAATTTTTACATTGAGATTTATCACACGAAAAAAACTTTAAGCCAACAAACGCAAGAAAAGCGAAAGGCTTAAAACAATTGCAAGCCGCAATTGAAATACACTGAAATGCATAACTATAACAATTATAATTATATAAAAAAAATATTTAAAAAAAAATTAAAATTAAAAAATAAAAAATAAAATATATATATTATAATAAAATATGTTTAAAATATAGTATATTAAAAAAAAATTGTATATATATATAAAATACTTATTTAGTAAATTCACTCTATTTTTTAGTTTATTCAGTTTAGTTAAATCCTTAAAAAAAACAATCAACTTAGCTTAGGTGTTTTAAATTTATAAAAATCATAATACTTTTTATTTGAAAATTAATACAAATAATACATTTACAAAAAAATAAATATATAAATAAATCTATATTAATTAGGATAGTCAGATTAAGCAGATACACGGATTTCCGTATGCGTAATATGTAATTCAATAAATACATAAATTAATATGCTCATTTTGAGGGTAAGTTAACAAAAAAAAATTTATGAAGTTAAAAAAATTTGAATCAAAATTAATATATAATATTAAATTATTATATCAGCTTAGTCTATGTATTTTATTCACATAAATTAAAAAAGAACTATACAAATCATAAATTCGTTAAGACATATTAATACAAAAAATAAATATAAATTAAAATAATAACTAAATTAATCAGATAAGCCTGCTTAACTAATCTCATACCTTAATCTATTTATTTTTTTTAATTATAAACCATAATACTCTTTGTTAGGGCATGTTAATAGCATAAAAGCAGCCGCAGCATCTTTTTGCTTACTTTTTACTTATTTGTACTCATTTTTTACGTATGTTTTGTTGTTTACTTTGTTTTGTTGTGTGTGTGTTTTTTTTGTTTTTATTGTAAGTGCTCCATAAAGCAATTAATTGTTAAGGCTGCTGGCATTTGTGCAGCTGCAGGTGAGTTACATGAGATATATAAACATTATATAGATGATGAATATACAACATGGGGCTAAATGCGGGCACACTATGTATATGTGCATATAAAACAAAGGAGAGAGGGAGAGTGGACCGAAAGCTGAGGAACAAAATATTACCATGTGATATATATGATATATATGTATGAATTTGACTATGGAAAGAGAACTCCACTGAAACCCAAAGAGAGCCCAAAGCGAATCGCATGAAAGATTTACAAGCTCAAGCGAAAAATTGGCATATATTTGAGGGTAAATATTAAACGGAATGTTTAACCCACTAGTTAAACATATAAAGTGATAAATTATATACGAAAGTGTGTACTTAAATTTAAGGAATTATTAGGTATAATGCAATATGTGTATTCAATTAGTAAGTTTTAATTTAAGAGTTTATTTCTTTCCTTTTTTGTATAAAATATGAAAAGAATTAAAATCATAGTAATTTTTACGTGTAAGAATCATAATAATAATATTAAATTTAAAAAAAAAAAAATTAGAAATTTGTTATAATAAAATTAAAATAATCAACTTAAATTTTAAATGATATTTTAGATATATTTTCAAAATTAAGTGAAAATTTTAAATTAAATTTTATTAAAATTACAAACTCTGCATTTCATTTCCTTTGTACTTAATTTTTTTTACAGTTAAATTATAGAAATTTTAGCATTCCTTTAACTCATTATAAACATATATATTTCATTTTGTAATTATTAAAAGTGTGCTCAAATATATACAAAATAATGTACTTAAATTTTAAAAAATATTAACAATTATTTAAAATTGCCAACTCTATCCATTTATTTAACTTTTCTATCACTAAAATTTAAGCAGTTTTAAAATACGTTCAAGTCATTTAAAAATCTTGAAAACTTAACTTAAAAATTAATTAAATTTAATTTTATTTCAGTGTAGTAAAATAGTGAAGTTTGTATTGTGCACCGACTAAAATGTAATGGCAACTTTTACCTTCATTTTGGGGCCTTGTAGCGCAACGCTAAACTACACTAATTACTTCCCCTCGTTTTATGGACACCATGCCGACCGTTGCGGCCATATAAAGGTCTACCACAAAACCCAACTCCCATGAAATGCCTTTCCTTCTCCCTCATCTCTCTTTCTCTCTATGGCTGTGTATGAAGAGTCTATCAAGGAGCGTTACAAGCAGCCACAAATCAAATGCACAGCAATTACCTGGCGCCAGGGCTGCACAAAGCATAATCAACTGGGCATAATTAACAGGCTAAAAATGCACACACCTAGTCCAATGTGTGTGTGTGAGTGTGTGTTAGAGAGAGAGAGTGTGTGTGTGTTTAGCTGTATATCAACAAAAATATGTTTTTTGCCAGCCTGGCCGTGCAATTTTCACACATTTTGTGGCGCTACGCGATGCCAGGCTAACCATAAACAACAACAAAAAACAACAACAATAAACCTAACAACAATAACAAGAACAACAACAATAAAGAGAATAAATAGCTACAGAACAAGGCTGAGCCAAACACAGCCTGTAGACAGTTGTAAATTATAAGTTTTGCCTTCTCTAATGGTAAAAGTATAGCACATTACTCATACGCCGCGTGCATAAATTCTTCTTTTTTACTACTCCTTCTTCTCTTCTCTTTTTTCCACAGCAAAACATTTCGCTTATAATTATTTTCCGTTTACAAAATGGTTGCCAAATCAGGCAGCTATAATAAAACTGAACAAAAGCGAAAAATAAAAATTGTACCTCAAATTTATGGCTATATATTTTGTTGTATCTTTTCAAAAGAGGAAATTTTTAAATTTTATATAAGCTCATTAACGCAGAGGGTCGGTCGAAGTCAAGGTTTATCGATTCTTGCTTATGAAAATGTTTATATTTATTATAAATTTAACCTTCTGACAGACAGGCTGTGGCTTAAGTGAAAACATTGAGGATTAATTTGTCATCTTTAATAACTCATTATATGAACGCTAAACTGCAGATAAGTCTATATTATGAATAATGAGTACAAGCTCATAAATTGCTTAAAACCGGCATATTACAATATTTGCATTTATGGAGCGGCGAAGGAAGTTATACAAAATTTAAATAAAATTCTCTTTACTTATAGATGAAGAGGAATATTTGTGCCAAAAATGGAATATGTAGCTTCCATAGTTTAAGAGATTGAGGAGGTCATACAGACGAGTAGATAGATAGATACAGACGAATGGATAGACAGGCTTGGCTAAATAGAATATACTTTACATTCCAAGGAAGAATATAAATATTAATTTCATTGGCTCTATCTTCTCTTTCTTAGTCTTTGACTTACATTTAAAAAACAGCCTCTAAAAATGTATATCCCAATGAACACAACCCCATAAATAAACGCACATTTAATTAGGCTTAACTTTTCCAAAAACTTTTCAATGGATTTCCGTTACGTTAAAGTTCATAGTTAAGCACAGATTTGATTACACATAAATCAAGGGTGCTCAAGCAATATGACCATAAATTGGTATAGTTGTGACAAAGTTCAAAAGCATATTACAAATAAAAATCAAAAATGAGCAGGAACAAGTTGATTGCACACTTAATTTGTTTAAGGCTGCTTTAAGCTCATTAAAAAATTGTTCAGGGCTTCCTTAAATACAAAAAAAAAGGGGAAGGAAAGTTGGCAAAGTCTGTGTGTTTCCGTTTCATTCACTCTTTTGAATTTTGGCCAACAATTTTTGGATGCGCCCGTAAGGAGTTAACAAGAATGTTTGTTATTGATTTGCGTAGTCAAAAAACGAGCCTGAACTTTGTTAGCTGTTTATAATTTAGTGTGGAAAATTATAAATACTTTGCTCTCTCGCTCCCGCGCTCTATCTCTCGTACTCAGTCTCTCTTTGTGAGTGTAAGCCAAATTAGTTCAATTGGTAGGGCCGACTCCGCTTGCCTCTGCAGCTGGTATAGACTTGATTAGGCTTAGGCAAAAACTTTATCCTTTGCACAGTTGTAAATAAGCAAAAGTAAATTTTGGCAAGTAATTTAAGCCACACAAACAAGCTGGCAAACAACTTTGCAGTTAACCCCCCTACCTTCAACCCCTTACCCCTTCCGGGTATTCCATGGAGTGGTTTGGAAGGTTAGTGGGTTGCTTTTACGCCAAGGCATGTAAAGTTCTTTGCTCAATTTTAATTCAAAATCAATGTATGAACTTTGCTTACATTACGCTAAAACTTTACCAACCCCTTTCACTCACACACCAATCTACCCCCTTCAACCCTCAATTAAACTGCCTGCATTTGACTCTATATATATGTATAGAGTATATAGAAGCATATGACATGGTTGGTTGCTTGACTGGGTATCACTACACCCAGTTGATGCTTGATTCGGTTTGGCTTAGTTTGGTTCGGTTTGGTTGGGTTTAGTTCGAGTTTCTTTGGGCTTAGTTGGGGTTTAGTTGTCTGCCACTTACCTTCATAGATGGTTAAAGTTGCATCTGCGGATACGGCATCGCCCACACCGTTCTCGGCGACACATTCATACGGTGCATCATCGCGTCCCGCTCGCACCGGCTCAATACGCAGTATTGAAATGCCCCCGGGCTGTTCCAGCACCGTGTAACGTGATTGGGTGCCTGTTAGTCGTTAAATAGACATATCAAACATCAATTTAATTCTGAATACATCTCATTATAGTTTTAAAATTATACCTGAGACTTTTTTGCCATTTTTACGCCATACTATCGATGGAGGCGGATCCCCACGTGCCGCACAGTAGAAACTGGCCACGCCGCCCACACGAACGCCCTGATTCTGCGGCTTCCTGATTATCTCCGGTGGATCTGTGAAAGTTGTAAAAGAACAGTGTATAAAGGTTAGTAATGCACACAATTTAACTTTGATAATTTTAGAATTCTCCATAGAAAGAATAGGCTGAAATATAGATTCAATTTCCCAGACGTGAAAATCCTAGAGCGGCACAGAGAACTCAAAATAAGTTAACGGTTTAACAAAGTTAATGCAAAGTTATCAAGTTATTTGTTAATTACGAACAGACATGTCGAACTGCCCGTAAAAAAGGGCGTGGCATTTGGCTTTTTTCAATGTGGATTTACGCATGTGTCCATTGGGTTTTCATTTTGGCTTAGTTGAGGCTCGAATAATTGTTGCGACAGTGAAGCATGTGGCACTGATGGTTGATTGTACATGCTGCATGTTGCATGCTTGCATCAGCAGCAATGTGCCATAGAAAGCATGCTTTTTAAAGCAAATTCGTTGAATTTTTTTGTTATTTTCGTGTTTTTTTTTCTGTGAATTTCGTTTCGATTTATGTCGCGTTTGTGTGTTTTGCCACAGATTTTTTCTCTGTTGCTTTTTACATATTTGTCACAATATGCTGTCAATACAATGTCGCATGTTGTTTGTGCCACACACACATACACACGCACACTCACACTAACGTATGTGTATATGTATATATGCGTACGTGCTGAACGCTGAATCGCTACAACTTTTTGCTTCAGAGTGTTGCCACATTAAAAATCTGGTAAAAATCACGAAACGTTAAACAAGCAGCAAAATATTGTCATGTGCAAAAGCAGACGCTTTTCCACTTTTCTCCACTTTTGTCCCACTTTTCCCATTTTCCACTGTGCCGCTCTACCCCCAGCAAAGAGTGTGTATAATGTAGTTTACCCAACATATCAATTGAATATGTTCCATATATTCGACATATTCGTTTCATTTTTATTGCAATTTAAATGCTCAATTTATATATACCATATACTATATAAATTATATTTCTTCTTATTTTCTTTTTTTGTGCTTTCACTCGAGTCAAAAGCCACACAAGAAAATTTCACTTACGTGTCAGATATTGTATGTATGGAAAATCCGAAAAATTTGCATCTGTAATAGTCAGCAGCAGGTTAATGATTTTTCTTTTATTCGCAGAATTATTTATATATATTTATTTTTATCATTAGCGCGTTTATTTGTTTCATTTTGTGATTTTCGTTTGAATTTCGTTAGATTTGTTTCATTATTGGGTTGTTTTTTTTTTTTTTTAATATGTAACTTAGTCTTAGGTATAAGGTACTTTCTTAAATTAACTTAAAGATGAATATATGGCATAAAATCAATTTAAATAAGATTTAATATTTTGGATTTTCCCTTAGTTTAAAAAATATATTGTTTGTTATGTATAGAATTTAATAATTATATTATATCATTATTAAGCATACATCAAAATTACTACTTATAAAAATGATTGCCCTTTGCTAAAGTCAGTTCTTTTATAAATACACTCATATAAACAAACACATTTAATCATAGCATTTGCGTTTTCCTCTCTTTAGAACCTTTGAATATACTGATGTTTTTTTTTTACCTATTCGTTTGACTCTTTACACTCTTTGTTTTTGCATTTCCTTCTTTTCCTACATTCGTTTAGCTCAGAATAAAGTTTTTTTTGTTTGGACAGTTTAGTTTCGCTTGATTTGCAAAGTAGAAGAGTTGATAAGGGAATCTGTTGCTGTGTGCATAAACGAAGCATTTATTTTTATATTTTTTTATATTTTTTTTTAATAAATATTTTTTAAATTATTATAATTTGTTGGAATTATTTAATAATACATTTATTTATTGTTTAATTTTAATTTCAATTTTAACTGCTGCATAAAGTAATATATTATTACTGTAATATACTTGATTCACTGCTGACCTCAGTTAAATCTAAAGTTGCAATTTAAAAAATGTTTAAAAATTCATATTTAAGTAAAACACTAAAAATATAATAGTAAAAGTAACAGATGTATATATATATATTATATTGTACATATATATGGTACATATGCATTAAATCTGTACTGTTTCCTGTATTATAAATAATTTAAAGATTTACTTCACTTTTACGTTGTCTTTTGCCTGCCAGAACATACAGACCATTTGGTTGCTAATGCGTTGTTGCATTTTTGTTGTTGTTTTTGTTTTTTGTTGTTATTTTTGTTAATGTTTCTGTTGCTTTTGTTACACTTATTGCAATTGTTGCTGTTGCTTTTACTACCAGAAATACTTGGTATCATTTGCCAAGTTTTGCGTTCAACTTTTGCCTCGACAAGTTGTTGGCTAGAGTTTTTCAAACACACACACAACTCATACACACACACAACACATACACACACATTCTTTGAGTAAACAGCAAACAGATGGCAAAAATGTAAAAGAAGCAAATGCTAAAAACTATTCTGTATAGCACTATGTGTGGCTTTCTCAAGCCGAGGCAATAAACAAGCAAACAATACGGCAACAACAAAAGAAACAACAACATCAATAAGAAGAATACTAACAACGGCAACAACAACCACAACAACAACAACAACAACAACAACAACAACAACAGCAACAAGAGCAGCAGAAGCAGCATTTGGTCAGGCCAATTTCACATGTCAAGTCTCTGTGTCTTTGGTTCTGTCTCTCTGTCTGTCTCTCTGTCTTTGTCTACCTTTTGAGTTGCTGCAAAATCTTTGTGCAAATTTAACACTTCCAAATGCAAAAAGTTGCAAATTTTTTAAATAATTTAAGTAGTCGAAGCAGACCTATAAAAGCACAAGAATTTGTGAGGCCGAATGTAAGTTAATTAAAAAAAATTATTCAGTTAAATATTTCAAATCTATATTATTTATATTTAATAAAAAATGTATATTATGTATTTATATAGTTAAATACTTTCTTTCAATTATATTTAAGATTTATACTTTTTAAAAATCCTTTTCTTGTTATAAAGTTAATATTTATAAATGTACAAATATAAAATATATAAACATCTATTTAATAACAGAAACCAAAAAGATTTATACATTTAAATATTTAATTATATTCAAAATTTAAATATTTTCATATATAATTTAATAATAATAATTATTACATATGTAATGATTTAATTGAATATTTTCAAATTGGCTTCAATTTATATATATTATAAAAAATTAATAACTAAATTTATATATATAATTTAAATTATTAAATAAATATTTATGCAGAATGTTTATAACATTTTTCATTTTATTATTTTTTCTGAAATTTAAAAACATAACGCCTCCAACGATTAAGCATAAATAAAGCGTAGCTCAAGCTTAATTTAATTTTATATGTAGATAAGGAAAGTGCAAATATATCTTGGATAAAGCTTTAGAGAGAGTATTTACACTAGATGTTGCTCATTAAAAAATGCCAAAAAAATTAGATAGTATTATTCGATCTCCCCAGCTACTGCGACCTGGGATCTTTCGCTGTCCTGCTACTGCTTCTATACCCTTACTCTCCCGCCCGCCCATCCTGGAAAGATAATAATGATTTGGTTTGCTTCTGCTGTTTCTACTGCTTCCATTTCTACTGCTTCTGCTTCTGCTTCTGCTTCTGCTGAATGTCGTCTTCACTTCTGGATTTGCGTAGCACTTGAAAGCATTTTACGCTTACGTTAACAGTTTTTATAGCTCAGGCATTAGCAGTGGCAGCAGCAGCAGCAGCAGCAATAAGCATATTGGTTTGTGGCTATAATGAGCTATAGCATCAGCTAACGTCTTTTATGCGCGCCAATTCCACGACTGCAGCCGCAAGATGGCAAAGCAAATTTACAGCGATTTCTGTGTTTTTTTTACCAACCTTTCACTCCCTCTCTCTCACTATTTCTTTCTCTCTTTCTCTCTCTCACACACTCTCTCTCACACACTCTCTCTCTCTCTCTCCTTCTCTCTGTCTCTTGGCGCTTTTGTAAAGTTTTATGTTTGCTTAAACAATTTGATTGCAAAAGCGTCAGACCAACATTCAGACAGAGAGGCATTCAGACAGAGAGACATTCAGACAGAGAGACAGAGAGACATACAGACATACAGACATTCAGAGAGAGAGACAGACAAGGCAGGCACTTGCGTGACGACTCATAAAAATCGTATCATTACAGCCATAAAACTGGGATTTCTGTTTATTTGTTGGATTTTTGCCAACATTTTCTTTTTTCTTTTTTTTTGCGCTTGTTGCTTGAGAATAAGAAAAAAACAGGAGCTGAAAAAATTTAAATAAATTTAATTATGTTTGTGTTCGATGTGTAGATAGCAAAAGAAGCAGCAGTCTGTCTGTCTTTCTGTCTGTCTCTTTCTATTCTACCGTCTGTCTGTTTATTTGTCTATTACAAAGATTAAAGGCATATCAAATGAAATTTTTGTGTAATATGTATATCTTAGACATAGACTCATACTAACTCTATATCATCTAAGAACTTGTACTACATATTAATAAGTTATGACTAAAAAAAA
>JBANCZ010001894.1:0-18513 GCA_037040025.1 Sphaerogastrella javana | reverse complement strand
AAGTTTAAACATTAATTTATTTATTATATTTACTTTAAAATAATGTATATTAATAAAAAATAAAATCATCGTAAAAATAAACATTTGCGTTTAGTTAAATAGTTTGGCAATAGTTGACAGTATTTTACAATAATCATGCAATAGTTAGGGTATTTCTTGAGTTAGCTCAACTGGTCACACCAAAGTAGGGGAAATATTTGTTATTATTTATGTACAGCTTTATTTCATTGGGGGAAAATTGCAAAATTTAAATTGAAAAAATGTGCAAATGTAAAAAATTTGAGTGCTTGCTAAATGTTAATATTTTAATGTATTTATTAAGTATACACAAATTTCACTTCAAGCAAACTTAATAAGCATTTATTTACTGCGTTTTAGCGTTAAGTTATGGAGCTGTCATTAATGCTAATGAATTAAATTTAATATTTTTTATGGTCACTTGTTGATTTGCTCGTGCTAATGGCGGCAATTTATGAAAACCAGTGTTGCAAAAGGCTCAGCAAATAATAATGGTTTTTGCAATACACATTTTCAAATGCAATAAATATTTTTTTTGTATATTTTCGAATGATGAACAATATATTTAAAATTGGTATATTCTTTAATTCGTTTTATATTTGCTGATTTATCTACAATCAAAATAATCGTTTGCATTACTGTAGATAGTTATCGATATGGCCATAGTTATCGTCACAGTTATCGCTGTTGCTCTGTGCAAGTGTTGGGAGTGGTTGTTTATATCGCTTATTGTTTCAGTTCGACAAAAGTATTATTTACAAATACATCAATTATATTGGTAAAGTGATATAGGAATTTGATAAATAATCATGCTAAAATACTGGCATTTCGCCGTATTGGCCATCACGTGCGTTTACCTGTGCGCCCAGGGTAAGTGATGCCACACCTTATGTGACGCATGTGAATTGAAAGATTTTCATTTCAGTTGATTTTGTGGCTGGACTGGAGTGTTATGTGTGCTCGAATCAGACGGGGAATACGGAAAAGTGCCTCAATACGATCAAGACCTGCGAATCTTTCGAGAATGTGTGCGCGACCGAGATACGCTGGGGCAGCCAGCCCTACTTTTCGGAGGGTGCCCTGAAGCAGTACTATGTCTCGAAGCGATGCACAACCATGGAGCAGTGCCAGTCAAAGCGACGTCGCTGGATGCAACTCTACTGCACGCATATTTGGTACGAGGATTGGGCGTGCCATGAATGTTGCCAGGGTGACAGATGCAACTATTTTGTTATCGTAAGATCATCATCGTAATTTCCAAAACAATACTTGATATATTTACTAATAATTATACTCTATTGACAGAGTGCTGCAACTGCACGGGAAGGCGGGGTGCTGCTTGTCGCTGTGCTGACCTTGGGTCTGCTTCTAGGGCGTGGTATATCCCCCTAGTGGCCACACACATATCCAACACTCACATTTCAAGGAGTCCGCTAAGTAATGTATGTTTTTTGTTAGCCAGTAGAATCTGTTCTGTACCGTCCATTCATGTTTTGTACGTAGATTTATGTAAATGAAAACTTACCGTCCAAGTGCCTTAAGCCTAGCCTAACCTTTTAAAGCTATCGTTTAACATATCCATATAATGAATCTCACTTATAAGCTCAATACAATGCATTCCATTCGAATTCGACCGCAAATGTTTGTTAGCAAACTAAGGCCGCTTAATTTAAGTATGTTCTACCTGGTTTTATATACGATTTTTTAATCGATGAAATAAATTAACAATTGGCGTTCCAGTATTGGCGCTCTATTGTGCAATTTGACTTTTACATACGATATTATAAAATATAATGGCATTTTCGACCTATAGTTAAGTATATCATTCAATTCGAGCAGAAGCAGCCAGCTGTGACGGTCACAGTTGTGAATTGCCACTGCCAGGGCTGTTTGAGTTCCTCGGGCAGCCAGAGTCGTGATAAGGAGCCGGCGGGGGAGTTCGATGAGGAGGAGCTGCCTGCCTTATAGGCCAACTGTTCCGGCAAAAGTCTAAGCACTTTAACCTTGTACTCCAGCGGCTTGCAGTTGGAACCCTGCGTGCATTTGGCATTTAAAGCAGGTCTGGACTCACAGACGGCCTTCATGAGGTATCGCGGAAAGTGTGCACTGCCCAGATCCATGAGATCGTTCTGTGGCAAACAATGTGGGAGCTATTTGTGTAGCATTGGTTGTAAAAAGAACTGCTAAACTCACCATAACCTTGCAATCACAGCCTGTAGAGTGGACGTCGTTACGTTTGCTAATCAGTAGATCCTCATAGAAATCATTGTAATACATGGGTGGCAACTGGTAGGGATTGAGCACCGTATCTATGGGTGGATGCATTGTTGTCTGCGGTAGACTGAACAGTGCATTGAGCATTTTCGATGCACCAACTGCACCCGGATCCATCGCATGCTCTGCCTCAGCATCCGTCTGTACCTGCAGCTCCAGTTGTTCGGCTGGGGTACATTGTTGAAAACGACTGCAGCGCTTTGGTACGTTCCTGGTAAGCGCGGCTGTTCCTACTGCTGCAGCCGGTGCATTATCAGCATTAGTTAGGTCATCATAGGCGGCATAGCGATTGCCCTGGACAACATAGAGCCGCAGAAATAGCAGCAACAACAGGCTTGGCAACTGCTTGTGCGTGTGAGAATTACAGGGTATAGCCAATAAATCCAAGTAATAGACCGTCACAGACTCACCCATGGCATAGCTCCGATACGTACCTATCCAGAGTTGAACACGTTTTGCGCCTGGAGCTTCTACGCATCAGCGTTTTTATAGCCATGTGTCAGATTGTAACAATAGCGGATGCTGGACTCGAACTACTCGGATTACCTTTTGTATATGGATCCATTATGACGCAGAGTCACCTGGACGGGCACTTAACCAAAAGGGCGAAATACTGTTGACAAAATAACAATAGACAGTGGGTGGGTGTTCGTTCTATTATGCTGCTAAAGTGTCAGCGTGTGGAGCGCTATTTATAGTCTTTTGGCAACGGACTGGACTAAAATTTCGAGTGGTTCTAAATCTATATGCAGCATATATACCAAAATAATGGAGAAGGATAAGAGGGACCCAGTGACCCAGACATATCCTTATGCCTACCTCTCCCTCTCTCTCTTTTTCTATCTCTGTGTCTTTCTGTTGTTCTCACTCTAACCTCAACCGGAGCGTGGTCAGAGTATGAACTATGAGCTCATGGACTGTCCAACTAGCACTAGTTTTAGGCTTTTAGGTGTCCGAAATACAACTATGAAATGCTACATTTGCCGCATTGCTATGGCTTCGCATGCGGGCAATCCTCTAGTTGCCTCCACTTGCCGCTTGTTGTCGTTTCCACGTTTTGTGCCTCAGTTCAATGTGCGTCGTTGTCTAGCACGGTGCACGGCCCAACCAAATACAGTTTGACATGCGCGCACACTAAAACTGTAGCTTGCCAAGATTTCGTACAGGCGGAGAAGAGTTAAGCGCATCCCGACGCAATTTACGTGGATGCTGCTCCAAAAATTTAACCGTAGTATGTATTTGATTGTGATTGTGTTGATATATTGAAGTTCGTACAGTTATAACAGTTCGAAACAGTGGAGCAGCTATCAGGGGAGGAAGCCCCAAGAGTGTTCATAGTGAAAATCGTTAAAGCAAGAACGAAAAGAGAATAATACAAAAAAACAGCTTGCTACCATGTCACGGCGCGTGTAGAGACACTACCACACGGATACAGAAACAGAGGCAGAGGTTGAAAAAAAATATAAGGCTGGGAAATCATCGACGACAACGAAGTCAGCAGTAAACGCATGGACAAAGGCACAACAATGAAGCGAAAGCAGCGAAGATACAGGTAGATTTAAATGATAACTGCATTTTGTATAACTAATTCAAAAATTTGACTCTCAGAACGACCTTTAACACACTGCAGCTGCAGGAACTGGAGCGTGCCTTTCAACGTACCCACTATCCGGACGTATTCTTCCGGGAAGAGCTTGCCGTGCGCATTGAGCTGACCGAGGCGCGTGTACAGGTCTGGTTTCAGAATCGTCGCGCCAAGTGGCGCAAGCTGGAGAAATTGGGTGTGGATTACAAGGAGGGCTCCGGCTCTGGATCGGGTATGGATCTGGATGTGTCGTTTGATGACAGCGCCGTACTTGGGCAATTGGATAATGCGTTGGGTAAGAGTTTATATTGTCTTTATATTAATCATCGATTTAATCTTTCGCTTTTCTTTAAGCTGTTGGAGGCACGCTACTGCCAGATACACCACCGCAATCTTCGAATTCACTGGACAACGAGCTGAAGGCGCCATATGGTACAGGTGGCTTATCACCATCACGGCTGTCACCGAATATCTTTCTTAATCTAAATATCGATCATCTGGGTATGGAACGTGGTGGGAGCGGGTTGTCCATGGAATGGTCTACATATCCGCCATCTACTCCAACCACACAGTCAGAACCAGTGCCACCGCAGACGCATCACCCGCACCTACAATTAGAACAACAGCAACAACAGCATCTACAGCAGCAACAGCAGCACCAGGATCATCAAGAACAGCAACAGCAGCCCCAGGTTTCTACATTAGATGTGGTGCATCAACATCAAGCATTGGCGAATGTCTTTGGCGCTGTGCTGGATCTCGACATGACTGACGCCGCCACAGCCTACGATGAAATGAAGTTTCTCAGCGTGGATCAGTTCACGATTGATAGCTTCAAAGCGGACTGCATACTAAGCATGGAACAGGAAGTGCAATTGCCGCACACTTCCATTTCCACAACATCAGGTGGCTATCAGAGTCATTCGGATAATAGTGTGCTACATTCGCTCTGCCTTGACAGCATTGGCGTGGGCATGAATCCAACCTTTGGCAGCCTCTCACTGCTCTCCTCCCATGTGGCCGATGTGGAATCGGAGTCGAAATCGCCGCCTTCGCTGCACGTATTAGATAAGACTCTCCCGTCGCTGAGTATTGGTGTGGATGGCATTGGTGATCTAGTCGAACAGCTGCATCACCATCATCACGATACAGAAGCTAGTGGTGATGTGGTCTAAACCAAATTTTTTATCTAGTAAAATTTATATCGTATACCATAGTTAAACTGTATTGTTCTATTCTAGCTCTTATCTTAACTGGACTTTTGGTCATTTTATGGCACTCGTAAGAATGCAAATATATTGTAAGATATGTTAAATCTGTATATTTAATATGATCTTCAAACATTTATGTTTATAGGATACATATATATATTTTTTTTTGACAGGAAGATATTTCAGTTTTAAATAGTACTATGTGTAAGGGGAACCTTGCAGTCTTCACTATTATACTAAATTATAAGTTGGCCTAATAATTTAAACCCAATCAAGTATAGGTATTTTCATGGATTCGAAGAAGTGGTAATAATTGCAGTAGAAAGATTAGAAAGTCTACAATTTAAGGAATTTATTCATTCACAATTTCTAATCACTAAGATTGACATATACATCGTATGTGCATATATATGTTTATTAGTAAATCAAAATGATATATACATGTTCAATGACAAGGATGTCTACGTTCTGTCCTTGACTGCCGTCGCTAAAGGTTCCTACTCCCTCGCCTTGTGTTTCTCGCTAATGTTCTGCTATGTTTTATGCTTTTATGGATTCCTCTACAAGCCAGAGTTCTCTCTATATGTGCGAGTGTGTGTATTGGTAATGCGTAACAAAGGACGTTGCCTGATGGGCCTCCTCCTCCCGCCTTGCTGAGGGCTTGCAGGTCGGGTAGTATTTGTGGCTCGGATTAGAGCCAACTAATTGTATGATTTGAATGGATTTTGGGTTTCTCTTGCTTGTTTGTTTCAAAATAACATTTGCTTTCCCTAACAATTGACGAAGAGCTCTGGGTTTGGGAAACAGACAAGTTCTACTGTTTATACACTGGAAAAAATTACGTTGAACTAAATAAAATTTGGGTTCCAACTAATAAAATTATAAAATTCTCATACATTTCACTTAAGTGAACTACAATGACCCGTTGTGTACATATTGAATCCATAAACCCGCCATCGCTTTTTCCCTCTGCACTACCAACAGATTCAGCGGTAATTTCCATTTAGCGTCATTAGCACAATGGACGGACAGATGGATCCTTTTGCTGCTCCTAAGCTGAATTGAAAGCCTAAGTCCAACCCAAAGCACGGACAGTTGCCCTTTGGCGCCAGCTCCGATAACAGCGGTGGGCCCAACGAGGATGCCGAGTATAATGCCGTCCCACGGATTAAAATAAGCTCAGCACAACGGACTAAAGATAGATATGGGGTCGTGTTGATGTCGTGTCACGATACAACAGCAACAGCTCAAAAATTAATTTGCACTTCCAACGGTTTTGTCTTTTATAATTTGTTGAATTTTTAATATTTGAGGTACCAGCCAAATTTAAAATCATGAATTGCCTATACAGTACATACGGTGCTCGTTCAGAATGTGAGAGCTCTAATGAGCAGGCAGATGATTTTGGCATACCCATCTCTGCCCGAGACTATGAATTCCGATGGAAGTGGCAGGAGACATCGGGTAGCGATCCCAGCAACTCGGCTTAACACTTTGGTAAGCTCCTTGTGGATTTTTAACCATAGTAGGGGAGCAGATAGGTGGGCGTGGAGGCTAATACTCAAACGATTGGCTGGCAGGCAGTTATAATGTCATTTTTTACGAACCCGAGCAGACAGAGCCGTACCGCACAATGAGCTAATTGCGGCTGAGGTTGACACATAGCTGGCGACTGGCCGCAGAGTAATTTAATGTACGGTGTTGCATGCCGCGTGTGGTAATACGAATGGACACAGTCTCGACTGGTTGCTATTGGATAATCCGGTACCCGTGTACCGTGACAATACGATGTACTGAACCAAATAACTGAAATGCTCTAACAGGGTTGGACTTTGCTTTAAAAAGGGGGTCCGTCTCTCCGTCTCTCCCTCTTTCTCTCTCTTTTGTCTTCCTCTCTCTCTCTCTCTGGTGTTACTGCTGTCAGACATGCACACACATGATTTGAAATTAATCGAAAATGTTTCCTTGTAAGTTTTAAAGGACCAGGCCATAGTTGACGGAGACGGCGATTGAAGGCAACGACTGCAGGCTATATGCACAAGGACCACAAACTTTAATCGATAGTCAAATAAGCGCGTAGAATGTAGAATCAAAGGGAGAGCGGCTTGTGCTGAACACAATGTGTGTTACACTGCAAGAAATAGAATTAATCACGTCATAAAGTGATTTGAAATGTATATATCTATGATAATTTGTTTGCATTGAATAGTTTTCAAAAATCATAATAATAATAAATCTTTATAGTCTTTGTGGTATACGATTTCTTTCAGTGTATAGCTTACATACACATGAGCATGGAGCATAAAGGACCTGCATGCCTTTGCTTCTAGTTCAACCATTCGTGTCTTTTGTGCTGTAATTTCTCTAACGTTTGTTTATATTTTATATCGAATTGGCTTGGGGCCGCATAAACGCAATAATCGCACATTTTATGGATTAAACTCACCTGCTCTACTGCTAATCTATTAACAAATTTATGAAATTTTCGCCCTCAAGCTAAAATCATTTCATTTTGATTTTGATGCTGACTCAAACTCTTCGATTCATGAACTCGGATTGCACATATTGCATTCATTCATAAAAATGAGTAAATTGCAAAAGGAAAAGGAATTTAGAATATTGCGAATATGTTTAATATTTTTGTTAGGGCGTTTTGCACCTTAATCATATAGTATCATTATAATTTAAGATATTGTTTTAATGTATTCATACATACATGCATTTATATATTCTTTCATTCACAAGTAAAGGGTTTTAATTAATATAGACTTAAAGTAGTGCATTTCATTACTTAAATATTTTTATACTGAAATCTCTACCTTTTACCTTTGAAATGAGTTCATTATTCATATTATGCTCGTGCGAGTTGAGAGTACTCCGATTCTGCGGTACCTCAGTCGGGGTATTATTAAATAATGAAATATTAAAATCAATGAGTGTTTCTGACTGCGCCCCAGCTCCGATCCGACTGCGAGGTGTTCATGTGAATAAATTGCAATTAAAAATATTTTTATTTCAACAAACGAAACAGTAACGCCCCATTGCGGAGAGAGGGAGAGAGAGAGAGAGAGAGACGGAAATCGCATATGAAAAAACGAATCTCATTTAATTAAAGGCAAATTTAATGGGTAAATATTTCATATGCGCTATATAGTATGGCTACCATACAAACGTACATACGTATTATATATACGATATGTTGCATGACTGGCAAAATATAAAGCTTAAATGTTGGTATAATTATACCCTATATCTACTAAATTTGTGCTAAACAGGGCATAATAACAACTATGTGGAATACTTTAGTTGTATATATTTCGATCTAATGAGATTGTGTGTTTATACGACAGATAGATAGACAAAGCTCAGGTTGTCTCCCTATATAAAGAATATGTACATTGTATGATTCGCAAATCAAAATATCATTTCTGAAATGGTATTTCATTAACAGGGTACAGGGTATCTTACAGTCGGTTCTATTCAAATGACTCCCTTGTTTTATTTTAAAAACAAACCCCTAAAAAGTAAGTAAAGTGTAAATATCGTCGGAATACGGGGGAGTAGGGAGCTGAGATAGGAAGGAATATTAAATTTCCTGTTGATAGAAGGGCAGGAAAAAATAAAACAAAAAAATATATTATAATAAAATAAAGTATGAAGCGTGTGCACTAGAAAAACAGAAAAAAAAAACAAAAAAGAAATCGTAAAATTAATAAACGGCAAATATTTGTAGATTTTTACACGAACTATTAACAAGGCAAACCCTGACAATTTCGAAATAGACCTTAATTTTATTGGTAGAACCTGAATGAAACTCGAGATGTTGTTGCTGATGATTTTTTCAGGTCTAACGGACCTATGCAAATAGTCTGAGCAGCAAACGACAGAGAAATACATATAGAGTCAAACAAAATGGCGACTCCGAAGTCAAACGATGACATGGAAAAATATCAAAGTATAGAGCAGAGCTGAAGATGGGGGTAGAAGTTAGACGGTGTTGGTGGGGTTGGCTGTAAAGGAAAAGCCGGAACGGAGCGGAGAGTGTGTTCGGAAAAAATTTGAATTTTAGTCACCTGAAGCCGAAGTTCCCTGTGTTATGGTCAAAGGAAAATAACGAGACAAAGACCAAGGGGGCAAAAAATATGAGAAAAGCAAATATCGAAAAAGCAAAACAAATGGCCAAAAAATTTGCTGAAAGCATAATTTGTCAGTTTCTGTTTCTGTTCCCATTTTCCTTCAGTGACTACAGCTGTAGAGGGTCACTGATGCGGGTAGATATACTCATTCCAGAGTGCTGCAGGAGGTTGCCCTGACTGTGGCTAGTTACACTTAGAAATGTTGCAAAAATTGTTGTTAAAGAATTTTCTTGAATGGTTTATGTGAAACATAAAATTGAAAACAGATCAAGGAACTGATCTGAGAGGGAAAAGAAGATGAAAAGTGGTCTAACAGAAAGGAAGAGATGGCGAGAGAGAATCTAGATCATATGTTTTTAAAAGTTCGATCTATCAATGTGTCATAATTTTCTACACGTCGAGCATAGGGCCTCAAGCTTAGAATGATATATGGATATGCACTTGCACACTCAAGTTCGCTTATTAAATAGTCAAATCATTCAAAAACATCAACCCCTATTAAAACTTTGTTTAAGTTTGAACACATTGTAAAATATTTTACTATACTCTAAAGCTTACAGCTTTAATTGGAGCCATCAAGATTACCTGCAAATTGCTTGGGTACGTGCTAAGATGCCGTTCAAGTGCCATCAAGGGCCTTTTACTATGACCAACGTCCGTGGGTAAATGAAGATACAAGGTCGGATCCGTTATATCTTTGCTTAAAAGTTTTACGCTCATATTACGTAGGTGTGAACTAAGTTCAGATTGGGTCTTCACCCAATTGTACGCTCAACTTTTGTGTCCGGAATAAAAACAATTTCTGATTTTCAATTTTTTTTTTTCACTTTGGCTTGATTTTATTTTAATTTTTGTGTGGTTCAATAAGTTAGAGTTTATCATTACATTATATGATTTTGTATAACCTTTAGTGCTTTAAATAGGACCGGTTTGGGGTTGTGCTGTTATCATTTGTACGTATACATTACATATTTAAGGGAGGGGAAGGGGAGTGTTCACGCTAGATGGAGATAACTTGATGATAAAGTACAAAAAGACCGGCTGGTTAAATTATACTTCTAATAAGGCTCTTTGGCGAAAAAGAGAGAGTATTACCCACAACCGAAGTTAAGTGTTCTAAAAATTTTAAAATTCAAGGCATAAATCAATTTAAAGTAAATTTGTAAGATAAAAGATATTTATATTTATATAAACATGTTCAACAATGTTAATACTAATATTCAAAGATTTTAGAAAAAGTAATGTTTTCTTTAAAAATTGATCAAGTTCTTTCCTCATGTAGCGTGAACATCCCAACTAATATAATAGCCGTATAGTAAGTTACTTAAGATATATTGACACAAAACAACTAGATAAAAGATTACAGGCACACCCTTTTACTCATACTCACACACACATACACACACACACACATATATGTATAGAGCTAGACATATAGTTAGTTACTGTACATTTGACTAAACCTCATTCTCATTTTAAATATTCAGTGGCTTTTACTGCTTGACTTTTGTTTTTCCAACAACTTAAAATAGTAACATTTTAGCTTTAATTTATTTCTCTATTACTTATTTATATACAAAACAAAAAAGTTAGAGGGAAAGAATAAAAGGGAAAGAGTGTAGGTGTATTATATACAGGCGAATCAATGCTTAGGCCACCTCCAGATCGGATGATTCATCCGCATCGCTATAGTGACTCGGATCGCTTTTAATATGGACCAACTGCGTGGCATAGTGCTCCGGTGAGCACTTGACGGTGGCGCCGCCTAGCGGTGATGAGCCATTGTTTGTATGGTTGCTATTGTTGGCAGTGTTGGCGGTGTTGTTGTTGTTGTTGCTGTTGGTGGTGCTGCCGCATTGCTCCTCTTGTAGCTTACGCAACCGCTCTTGCTCCTCGCGCTTTTGTTTCCTCCACTTGGCACGGCGATTCTTGAACCAAACCTAAGAGATAGAGAGAGAGAGAGAAGGAGAGACCAGATACGTTAGTCGGGTATTCACTCCATGGTAACCTTTGATATATGGCTTCAAAAACACTTTCATCCGTTTTTCAAATTATACATTTTTTTTTCAGTGCGTCCAAAAGTTGGCGCCGATTTTTACTATGGCTGCCCTTTATTTAAGGTTTAATCTCAAGAAGAACTCAGTAGCTTTTCCTCATGCCGTGTTTCACAGAATTTTCCAGCTAATTAGCTAGCTTATTGTAAGTATAATTAATAAAGACACCTGAATGCAACAGAGTTGAAACTTTGGGCCTTTTAATTAGGGCTTTGTTAGCCACGCCCACCCACGCTCCACAATCACCTGCAGCAACCCTGGTACTTAGTTAATTAAAAACAAAACTCAATGTGACTTAAGGGTTAATTTGCTTTACAACCCAACCCCCCCAACCTCATTCCATACGCAGTTGTGTTGTGTCTGCTGCTGTGGAAATTCACCCACTCACGTTGGGCGCCAGAGAAGGCAGTCAACAGCATATTTGTGCTTGTCGTTTATTGTCTCTGTAGTTGTCTCTTGTCTCTTTGGCAACGGGGTGGAGCTAGAGAGCGAGTAGAGAGCACTCAACGCCCAATCCAAAAGTGCCAAATTGCAATGGCATTTTCAACCCTCAACCCCGAGACACCGTTACCGTTAGCGCTACCGTTACTGTTACCATTGCCGCTGTGTTGCTTTTAGTTGTTGTTTGTATTATTTTTGTTAGCTAAATAAATAATCAAAGCAATCGTTATTGTTGATCTTATACCTATTGCTGTTGCTGTTGTTGTTGTTGTTGTTGCTGCTGTTGCAAATGCAACTGTTGTTGATTTAAAACTCAGCGAAAACGAAGCCCAAAAGTTTAATTAGAAAAATTAGCTGAAAAAAGTTGCAGTTTTGCGAGCTGTTTTCCCGCCTCGAATTGCTATCATTTCCCCAGTGAAAGTTTGCGCACTTTTCCCACTGCCCCTTCCACAGCGCCCCCTTTGAACGCCCCGAAATGGCAATGTTTATGCAGCAAATCGACTGAATTTGTTGAAATAACACAGAAAACGTAGATAGAATCTGACATGAAGTGAAGAGGTGCAGAGAGAAAAATGAAGTAAAGAGCGAGGGAGAGAGAAAGAGTGAGAGAGAGAGAGAGAGAGAGAGTGAGAGAGAGAGAGAGAAAGAGAGATAGGGAGAGAGAAAGAGGTGGTACCACAGCAAGGACATCATTTGGAGAACCTGACAGATGCGCTAAACTTATAAGCAGTATCTAACCAGAGCGAACTTTCTCCTTCTCGCGCCTTTTCCTCTCGTTCTGTCTTTGTTTTCTCTCTTTATATATCTCTCTCTCTGTCTTTCTTTCTCTTTATGTTGAGCTCATTTAAGTTTTCCGTCTAATTTGTGGAAATTTTTGCAGCTGTCGTCGTTGCTTAAATGTGGCATGAAGAGCAGAGCCTTTTTCTGGGGTTATTTGCTTAGGCTGGTAACACTGGCAATGGCAGCTACAAAATGGTGGCGCCTTGGCAACCTTTGAACTGACAGCAATTGGCAACGCCAAATAGCAACGGCATACGCCCTTTGATGTGGCACCAGTGGGCATGGTCGCATTCCCATACGCCTCGATGCAGCTGTCACGTTGCATTCGCAATTTTCAACACACTTTTTGCAAATTCTCGTTTTGCAACAGCCAAGCGCAATATTATTAAATTTCAAATCTAATAAATTTTTGATTGCAAACATAATTAAATTTTGACAAAATTCAAATTGCCTAGTGCGTGTGTGTGTGTGTGTGTGTGTTTGTGTGTGTGTGTTTGTTACATAGTGTCTCTATTTATTTTCATAATTTCATAATTTCATGAGCTTAAGTTATTAAAACAACACGCATGCACACACGTATGGAATCATAAAAAATTTATACCTATATAATATATTTAACAAACTCACTAAATACCCAAAAAAAAATAATACTGAACTGAAGAGTTCGGTTAAAGGAATTTTTAAATATATTCGAAATCTTTTTATACAAAATTTTAACAAAAGGTTTTCCATTTTGTTCCTTATCGATGAAACTTAATTTTAATACCTACTGTTTTTGCCTCAATTTATATCAGCTGAAATACCTTATGTTGTAATCCAGGGTATTTGAAAACATCACGTTATGAATTTAGTGTTAAAGCTTAATTAAGTCAACAATGTTTGCTGCAAAATCCTATGCAACAGTTTGAATATAATTCATTTAGCAAAAACCAAAATAAAATACAGCAAAAAAAAAAACCATTGAATTTTTATGGCGGTTAATATCGCTTCGGTTGATTAAAGTTTAATATTTAAATGAAACCGTTAGTCTGGGCAAAACAAATCCGAACGCGCATTGAACCCTAATCCGCTTCTAGCTAAGAGGGAAGTTGCCGTAGCGTGGTACAGACGACTGGGTGCAGCAAAAAATCTAATCCCATAATTTCTATAGCCAACATGGCTGGGTGTGTGCGTCTGGTGCGTCTCTGGTCACGTGCAACCACCCCTCCCCATACCACCTCTGGACCTAAACCGCGTTTACACCCGTCAAAAATGCTATCCGTTTAAAATCTGACTGAGGCACCGAAATTTTTCAATAGCCGCCAGCGTCATTTTTTTCATTTATGTGTTTTTTTTTTGTTTTGGGAGCATGTATAACGATTCGTCTATCCGCTTGACCACGGGGGAAAACTTTGCCAAAAATCGCAGTGAAAATTTTCGGAAAATTAAATAAACACAAGTGGGGAAAACCACACGCTTGGTTGACAGCGCAAGGCCATGGATTTCAATGAGTACACGGGTGTGGAGTGTGGCTAAAATGCAAATTTATGGACTTGACGAGTTGGCAGCACCAAAAAAAAAAAAGAACGGCATGCAAACACAACAAAATGGCTGCCACTAAAGGCAGCAACAACAATAGCAACGACAACAGTTGGCATGCATGGGCATGCACTACTTTGAGGGGAGAGGAAAGTGGAAAGTGGGCCATTTGGCAAATATTTCCACAGATTTTTCAGGCAAAAGCGCATAAATCGCTGATACGTCGAAATCCAGTGTTGAGAAACTGCAGTGCCCGTTTTCGTTGCCTCACATGAACGGGGGGTTACGGCTGGGATTGGGGTCTGGAGTTGGGCGTTACGCAATGGAAACGTGCATGAAATCCATTGAACAAACAGACCGACGGCAGTTGATTTTTAATTAACTACAAAAGCGCTTTATGACCGCCGCTTACCTTTCCATTTGGTTCAGACAACGATTGCCACTACGATGATAGGGTGCATAGGGTACATTGGATGCAAAGGGTTTACAGGGTTCACAGGGTGCAAACGGCTGCTGGGGCAATGTGCTGTGTTGTGAGCTGTCGAGTCATGTTCTTGTTATTGTTTGGATTTCTGGCATTCAGACGTCCCATGCTGACCATGCTGACCAGCGTACCATAAATGGAGGCTCGCTCTGGATTACCAATTGCAACCGTCCATCAAATTTTACAAATATGCTGCACTTTACACTCCCATAAAAGGTTGCAAAAATCATAATTTACATACCAACATATTTATGCAATTTCGCACAGTGTAATTATGCATGTAGTTTTCGTTTTGACAACATTGCGCTTCGTTAATCGCCGCAGCTGTGCGCCTAATTTTCATGTTATTCAAATGCAACAACGCAAACTATGAAACAAACAAAAAATTCAAATGAAAACCCAACCCAAGCCAAAATTTAATCAAATTTAATCAGCAACCATAGATTGTAGCTTAAAACTAGCGCAGCCGGATCTCTGCATTCTGCTCTCCGCTCCCATGATTGTAACGCTCGTTCTGGCACTCTCACTTGCTCTCACATATTCGGGCCCGGTTGCGAGTGTGTGAGGTAGGTGGTACCCGGAGCCACACAAAATGGCTGCAACCTTTGCACTACTACGCACCGAAAGCTCTAATTAGTGAAAATTGGCAACGCAAGTCGGTTGGAAAGTTCGTCACCAAAAACGACCAGCTACGTATACAGAAACACCGTCTGAACTACCCAAACCCTCAAAAAAAAGGTTGTTGTTCTTGTTATTTTTGTTGTTCTTGTTGTTGTTGCATTTCGTGTTGTTGGATTAAAATCGCGCAGCCGTGACAAATTGCTCGTTACGCACACTATAGACCGTCTTGTATCGCAGTTGGCTACACATCGACTTTTTCTAAAACTCATAAAAGGTACACAGGGCTTTAAACGAAACTGCGACTATTAAAGGGTTTCCACTGTGTGGCATCAACAATAAATAGTATATAAAATATATTTTGTAAATTAGTAGTCGAAAAATACATAAGGTTCCATCGAACTCCCTCTCTCTCTCTCTCTTTCTCTCTTCCTAATATGAAATCCCCTATATTAAAACAAATTCTTAAATTTAAAATTTCTGAACAATTTTCTAATTCTTTTCTTCGTCCTATTGTTTCTTTCTTGCTGTACCTCTTTTTATTCTTGTATTAAATTTAAGCCTAGTATGAATAGGTTTTTCTGAGTATGTTCTAAACTTACAGATGTAAACATGAAATTTTTTTATTGTTCGAATAAATAGATCTCGCAATCTTTAAGAGCTACACCACTCAAATATCGTGCGATTATACTTTGGATAGGATAGAGCAGATATCATAAAATTAAGAAATCTCGTTTATTTTATGATATAGTATGGGCAAGTGTAAAAGAGATCCGAACAAGTATCAAGCTATTACTATAACTACTTCCAGACTCTCTTGCACTCTACGCTTAGTTACTTATACCAAGTACTGTTTATGTGGGGTGAGCTGTGATTACGTTCATTTGAAGGTACCAAAACCATTTACATTTACAGCTTCTGTTTGTGAGTGGTGTAATAAAACAGCAATCACGTCGGATTAAGTCAAATAATTTGATGCACTTTGGCTGCTTGTGAAAATGTCATAAATAAAATGTAAATTCTAGTGTTAAAAAATACAATTTTAACAGTTACTTATCGCCGGGCATCATCGCATCTTTACTGGGGGTCAGCTTTTAAGAGCTTAACGGCTGTACACCTGTCTCTTCTATTCTATTCATTCCACTGAGGCGGCATCATTTTGAAGCTTAGCGCGTTTTTGTGTAAATTTATGCAGCTTCGAGGCGAATTTTCAAACCATACACACACACACACACGCACACAATATTTGTCTATGGTTACACGCTTCGACAGTCAAAACTGTAAAGCAAACATCATGGTTAAGGCTACCACCACCTCAAAAATCCAACCCAAACCCAACCAAAGCCAAACCAAGGAACACAGATACCCTGTAAAAAGCCCTCACACTCAGTCGCACAAAACCCGCAATGGCCGGGGGCCATAAACGCACTTTGCGCCACCGGAGTCTCGCGAGAATTGAGCACAAGCGACCCTTAAACGTTCTCCACACACACACACACACACACACACACACACAAACATACTCACGCACACCCATGTACAATGAAATTGTGTAACGAAATTGCTCTCAAGTGTTTGAATAATGGAAAATTATGAAAAATTATAACAACAACAATAACATTAGCTGCAAAAGCAAACCCCACTTTGGGTTGCACGAAGGGTGCTACGAGGTCGTGCAGTGCAACAGCCGCAGCAGCCAAGTGGCTACGGTGGGTGGGTGGATGACACGTTGAGTACGTAGAGCCTGCGGGCTAGTTAACGTGTTGTTCTTGTGGTTCCTGTTGTTGTTGTTGTTGTTATTGTTGTCTACGTTTTTCCGAAATTAACGAAAATCTGCTGATTCCAGCTCATTGCCATTTCAATTTCATTTGGCTGCCGACACTACAAAAACAAGGTCGACAAGTGGCAGGGCAGAGGGTAGACAAGTGCAGAGAGATAGATAGTGAGATTGGGTGATTGAGTAGAATCAAGGAAATGCAATTAAAAATTATTTATAACATAAACACTAGCATTAATTTTTGATTACTAAGTGCAGCTAATGCAGGTGGCTCCGTTTCCAATTGCCCTGTGATTGGACAAGATCTGAAACGGCAAAGATCAGCAAAAGGAGTAGTAGAGTAGTACTAGAAAGGGAGACCAAGAGGGAGAGAGAAAGGGAGAGAGGGAAATAGAGGGAGTGAAAGATAGAGAGGATGTGAGACCGTGTGTGTGTGAGCCCTTTACTTGTGTGGGCGCAAATCCTGGACTTTAGGCACAATAGGCACAATGACTGAGCACATTCTTTGACGTTTTTTTTTCGAGTGCCTAAAAAAAAGTGCGTAAGAAGGGGAAAAAGGAGAGAGAGGTAGGAGGAGAAATTATATGAGAGGGAGAGTGAAAAAGAGAGAGAGGGAGAGGAAGAATGCACAGTGTTGAGTGTCGAGTAGATGATTACTAATTTCTTGGCGACGAAGACAAAGATAAATATTTGCGCTGCGCTCGAAGAGTTTATTGACTTGGCTACGGCTTTTGGCAGCCCAGGCTACCAGAACTGAACTTCGGCTTGCTAATGCTGCTTATGATGATAATAATGATGTGGATAATGATCATGGCGGGTACATCCACAGCCGAATGAAACAACGAAATCACCTCAATCACTTGAGCTGCGGGATTAGGCGTATTTGAGTTGCTATGCATCAGCGGCAGAAAGAGCGAATGCCATGAAACAAAACGACAACAAAACTAAAATCAAAAACAACAATAAAAATCCAACAAAAATCCAAAAAAAAAAGAATGAAAGAATCCATAATAATATCTATAAAAAAAATTCAGTGCGAGTCCGATCTGATCTGTGTGGTCAGAAAAGGGTTCTAGCCGTCGAGGCAGCTACTCGTTTTACTCAACAATAACAGCTGAATCAGTGGCAAAGACAAACAGACATCTGGACGGTGGGACAGCGGGACGGTGGGATGGCTAAGACACTCGAGTGTCTAAATAAAAATAATAAATGTAAATGATGAAGTCAAAATAAGCAGATCATTGAAATGATGCTGGGAACGACATTGTTTATTATTGTACAGTAGTTTTGATACCCGAACCTAAAGGCTCTGCACGGTTTGAAGTAATCCGAATTAACTAACTAATTATTTAGTAACATCTAACTGGCGATTATTACAAGAATATCAATCAGAAAATACAATAGATGATATGAAGTATAGTAATTAATATTATAATTGTATTATGGGTGAGCACACTCGACTGGAGTTCTTTCATTTATGCATATAATGCTGTTACGCTTGCTATTGTCTTAGGCAAGATTTTCAATAATTATTGCCACTTACTGCATTTGCCAACGCAAGTAGCGCTGCCCGGACACGGACATGGGCGTCGTAGTTGGTGGGGAGGGGGTTGTGGC
>JBANCZ010001893.1:0-18517 GCA_037040025.1 Sphaerogastrella javana | reverse complement strand
CACAAAGGGCGCTCGATATTGCATTGCTTGCACTCAGTGAGTCTCTCTATGTATGTGTGTGTGTGTGTGTGAGTGTGTGTGTGTGTGTGTGTTGCTGTGCATCTAGTGCACTTAAGCTACCAATACAAATGCACTTACCATAAACACGTATAGAGCCTTCCGTTTCCCCTAGTGAATTCTTTGAGATGCATCGATAGTTGCCAAAGTCGCCGTATTGTAGGTTCCTTATCGTCAGTTTCATGTGAGCACTATATATACATAGACGAAAAATAGATATATACATTTGCAAAAAAAAGCATTACAGGTAGTGTATACAGCCAAATTGCAACGACTCCAGTCAACAATTTCACACGCAAAATGCCCAAGTTTTACGAAATTTCAAGTTGGCTAAAAATTGGAAAATTCTTTTGGAGTTTTTGGGATTGTTTTGCATGCGAAATTGTTAGCTGGAATGGCTGACACAGATGGCTAGGATGTCCGCCTGCTGTTAGGCAAGTGCAAATGCATAATAAATAATTGAAGAGCACTGGTATTGCTTAATACTATAACATACCGATATGAGTTCTCCGTGTAGTCGGTTTTATATTTTTTACTAGGCAATACCATAACCGAATTGTACACCCAATAGATGATGGCTCTGTGCAAAGCAAATGGAAATAGATTAATGCACGCATATCAAAAACACAAATCACAGATAACAAAAAGTATCTATATATTTCGAAATGAAAAATTTGATGGTAAAAATGTTTAAAACGAACAAAAACTCACTTGGGATGCGCCTCCGTGTGGCAATCGATGGTAACATCTGTGCCAGCTGGCGCGCCAACAAGTTGATTCGGCACCCAGATCATTGGAGAGACTGTAGCACATGGAGAAGTAGAAAGATGTACAGAAAAAGTCGATGAGCATATAAAGTAAATGATACCAAAGGGAGCAATAAGTAAGAGGCAGACAGCAAGAGCGAGGAGCAACTGAGACTGTGATACTTTAGAGATATGCGGGTGAGTTGGCATTGCATTTTTGGCCCAAAAAAAAAGGTACGCATAAGCTGCAGCATTACGTATGTTCAATGTGTCTGTATATTTACCCACTCTATTCCACTCATTCGCACACTAGCCATCTGTCTCTGTCGTGCTTGAAATGAAAGTGCAATGACAGAGCTAAAAAAAAAAACTTATGTGAGACATGGCTAGCAGGCGTGTGTAACACTGAGACAACACGTTAAATCCTTTTCACACTGTCCCGAAAGAAACGAAGCAAAAAAAAAAAACCTCATCAACCCTGAGTTTAAATGTAAAGTTTAGCAGGAAATACGTGCTGTGGGTTTTTGGGATTATTATATCATAGCAGACGGGCAATACATATATATATATATATCTACAGCTTCTAGGCTATGTCCCTGTCAATACGCATAAAATATCAGACAGCCAAAAATCTTCTTCTTCTTCTGTGTGGCTACTGCTGAAATATTAAAGAACTCAGTGCCAGAGACATTCGATCTAAGCTCCAGCTTATAATATATTTTTCTAATTTTCAGAATTTTGTTCAAAAAAATGCCATAGCAAATTGATATATAAGCCGTTCATTCAATGCTTTAAAATCGTTTTAAATTCTCCGCCAAAAGGAAAATGGAAAATGTTTGCTCAATTTAAAAGCGTTTTATGGCCGTCGCATATTTAATGCCATACATTTATTATTCCCACATAATTTTAATAATTTTAAGCATAACACTTATGGCTATGACAACGTGGATTATAGATTTTGATAAGTATTTATATAGGTAAAATATTTTATCAATTTAATTGCAGCATGTTTGGAGAGTGAAACAGAGTCAATCAGAAAGATAGAGAGAGTGTGGAGCTTCGCTTATCAATAAAACCCATGCCCATGCAAATCTATGTCTACTTTCCACTTTTTTTCCATTCATTTTCAATAGTTCTGCCCTACTTTGAGCGAAACACGAAAATTGAAACAGAGCACAGAAACAGAGATAGAGAGATAGAGGGGAGGCCTGTGCGGAAATTTAAACGCGCCACGTTGACAATGCCTACCTGGTGTATAGTATATAAATGTATGTGTGTGTGTGTGTGTGTGTGTGTGTATTAGTAATACAAAACATGGCGTCTGGCACAGCCCACCCCTTTGCGTCCACGCATAAAACCGTTCATAATAAAATAGCAAAAAAAAGCGTAGAAAACGCCGTCAAAGTCATACGTGCAATGCCGGCAAGTGACTTTATTGCAGCTACGTGACGTGAATTATTGTCAATGTGTGTGTGAAAGAGAGAAGGAGAGGGACAGACAGAAAGAGAGAGTGTATGGAGCATAGGTAGCTGAAACTCGTTAGGATTAACAAGCGTTTACTTGGCACAGCACACAGCGTGCAACAGCCGCGCCATGCTGCTGCATTAGCAAGGACCCGCCAGGAGCACCAGGACGAAGAGCAGCAATGGGAGAAGGAGCAGCAGGAGCAGTAGCAGAAGCAGGAGCAGCAGCATCAAGAGCTAAGCTGCGTTTGTCACGGGCAAAACGCGCGCATGCAGTTAAATTGATGAGCAGCAGGTACGCCACATACAAACACTCACACACACACTTGTATATATATACATACGTGTGTGTATATAGTATATGTGGTATATGGTCTATGGTCTATGGCATCTATATAGATGTATAGCTGCCTGTCTGCCAGTCCATGTCATTGCTGCTCGTTAAGTGCACGCGCGTGTTACAACCATCGCCATATAATGTGCCACGACTTCGACTGAACAAAGTCAATATATATTTCTATATATGTATGTATAGGACGTATAGGATAGTTTTCATTTTGACTTTTGCGCCGTGTGACACTTAAAGTACAGTATTTTTTTTGGACTATTATTTTTTTGGTACTTACACTCCACATCCAATATGATGCGCTTGGACACCGAGGGCGGCACTCCATTGGTGGCTATGCATAGATAGGCGCCCATCTCATTGCGGCTCACTTTGGTCAGCGGCAGGACATCGCCATCATACACCAGCACTGTGAATGTGTGTGTGTGTATCCGGTTGTCCATGTGTGTGTGTGTGTGCGTATGTGTTTTGCGGGTTTGATGTTTGCCGGAAGGAAGCGTCCACACAGCATGGAAATAAACGTGCAGAGCATAGAGAATTTTCAATGAGAGACGAGACAACAAGCAACTGGAAACGTTAAATGGAACTCTATATATGTAGACAGACATACGGGGCGGTAGTTAAAGTTCATCGCTTACCATAATAAATATGGTGTAATGGTGGCTTATTTGCTGAAGTATATAGTTTCAGAGTAAAGCACTGTCTAGTTGACCTCTAGAGTTTTAAGCTAAGACACTCACAATAACACAAATAAAAGATTTACTATCCGTCAATATTAAATCTTCAATTTGTAAATCTTATCTATACTAAATCTGTTACAATAATAGTAATAGTTATTATATGTTAACCTCTAGAGATCTAGACTAAGAGTCTTAGAAAAACACAAACAAAAGCTTTACTATCGATCAATATAAAAGCTAAATCTTCACAGCAATTTTGACATATTGATATTTGATAACATTAACTAGATGACATAAAAATATTTGTAAATTTAGTCTAATCAAAACTAATGTTCTAGACTTAGTCAAGTAGATACCTAGGAGTCTATGAAATTATGAATAACACAAATTAAAGCTACTACAAATGATCTTATAAAAGCTTAACTTTGAAAATTTGTATACTAATCATTAGATAATATAAAAATAATAGTTATTATAATAGTATTTATAAAAATAGAAAATAGATAAAAGTATAGATTTAAGATTTTGTAATATCAACAACAAAACTTAATTCTGTAAGTCTTTATGCCCAATAGGTATTAGCTGATATAATATTAATTGTTTTTTTACTTTATTATAATTAGTAAATAATTATAGTAGTAATAATAATATTCTCTTAAATTTAAATATTGGTCGTGTCTCTAGACATAAAAAATTAACTATCGATAATTGTTTAAGCATTACTGTATACACAGTTTTTAAATCTTTCTACCAATTGCTTTGAACTTTTGAAACCACCCACGTTTTGACTGTTTACCAAGTTGACAATAAATGTACCTTTCTTCTTCTTCTCAACGGCAATTTCCTCGCCATCCTCACGACGCCAGATGATTTTTGGTGTGGGAAAACCATCGGCGCGACATGTCATGTTGATGTTTTGGTTTTCACGCACCGCCACCGAAGATGGTGTGCTCTCAATGTCCAGTATATTGGGTGGCACTGTTTTCAAAATTGGCACATTAGCTTAAGGGTAATGTCAATCTCTATATGTGTGTTTAGTACTTACCCACAACCTGCAGATAACCGACCTGGCTAATCATGGGATTGGTATTCACCTGGCACATGTAATAGCCGCGATCATCCTGATGCGCCTGATTCACATGCAAGAGCCACGTGTTGTCTGTGTAGGTAATGCTATATCTGGGTATTCTCGATATAACATGACGATGTATTGTTAGTATCATTTGACGATCAATGTGTATCCAAGCAACCTAGAAATACATATATCAAAAGCAATTTACAATTTTGCTCATATCAACACGCTCAAGTAGCTGTAATAAATGACGCATGAGAGTAAAGAAAAAAAAAAAAAACAAAAAAAAAAAAAAACGATTTCAACTTGACAGCTGTTTCCGCTTTTTTAATACACTTTTTTCTAGCTGTCGAGAGAGAGAGAGAGCAACTGAGTGAGAGTTGCTTACATTGCGTGTGACATAAGGACAGGGCCATGTCCTGGGCAAGGATTTCGCTGCAGCACAAACTTTTCAAATTTACTTTCTGCCCAGTGACAGCAATGAGTTTTCTCGTTTACTCTCAGTATCTCATTCTCTCCGACTCTCTTTCATTCACTCTCCCAGCCAATGTTGATGAAAGTCCAATAAGAGCAGCATACTGCAGCGTGTCCTTGTCTCCTGCTGATGCTTTAGCTCCAGCTATCCAGCTGCTTATACAGTTTTCTTCTTTTTTTTTATATTTTTTATATGAAGTTGATATGGCGAGTAAATATTTGTGATTTGTTATGAGCGCGCAGTGCCACAGCAAACTGACAAAACTGAGAGATAAATGATAAGTGATTTTCTAGTCAAAGTCTGTTGACTGTTTCTCTCATAGAGCCAAAGGCCAAGGTCTAAAAATGCTTAAAGCCTTAAAGTGTCGCTTGTTTTATTAGCTAAATAAATCGACTATAAAATTTTAACTTAATAAACAACGACAACAGTTACTCAAAAGCTCAATTTAATTTTCAGAGAAAGAGAGAGAGAGAGAGAGAAACTGAGACAGCCTGAAGTCGATCTAGGCCACAACTTGTCATTGGCACAGCAGCACGTCTGCCGTTATCTATGCCTGTCAATTCAACACACACTCAAACACTCACACATACATACACCCAAACACTCACACATATACACCCAAAACACTCACATATACTCACACACACACATTGCTTTGCTCTGTCTCTATGAGCCATTCACAAAATTGATTTTAGACAGTGTCGCCAGCTTGAAACTCCATTGACGCAACACCATATACACTGGATGTATCTATGTTCGTCAGTTCATATGTGTGTCTATGTGTAGGAACAATTTATGACACGCCCAGTATCCCACCCAACGAGTGATATGACAACACTACACTACTCACCTTATAGCCACCCAAATGCTCGACCACACAGGGCAGATTCGCATCACGGCCAACGGCAACGGTGACATTCGGTATGGGCTGCGCAAAGCGGGGCTCATCCATCATAACTGCGAATGAAGAGCGGCATAAACAAGTCGGTTAGTTAATGAGCAACATGGCAACACGACAACGACAACAACAACAACTAAAACAACAACAATAATAACCACAATAAGGCGAGAAACTATAAGTTTAGAGTCGCATAGAATCATACTCTAATTGAAACTTGAAACTTATTTTAATTTATTTTCAAAAAATAAAGAAATTTTCTCTGGACATTCCAAAACTATAAAATAATACTTTTATTATTATTATAAGCAAAACTTATAAAAATATGTTTTCATTAAAAATGGAAACTTTCTTCAACTATACGATATTTCTTTTGGGATTAAAGAGCAAAATAACAACGAAACACGGAATAGTTTAATCTAAACATAAAAAATGTTTTAAACTAAATATAGAAAGTTGGTCAAAACATTTGGTATTTTTATGGGGATGAAAGTGAAAAATTGTGATATATAAAATTTATATTTAAGTGCGAAATTGTAATAATATTTTAATATGTATAAATATATTATATATTAAACATAAAATTTGAAACAATTTGAATCATAATCTTCTATAGGTACAGTGTAACTTTTAGCTGCAAAAAATTAAAAAATTAAATATAAAAAATTGCTAGAAAAATTACATGTTCATTATAGTTAAACATAGTAATTATAGAGTTAATAAAAACAGAGACTAAGGCCAAAACTAAAATGCAAGTAATGTTACGCCAGTGCAAAGCTTATTTAAATAAAGAGTAGTAGAAGCCGCAGCTGCATCAGTTGTTGTTGTTGTTTTAACAGTTGCAGTTGCAGCTGCTGCAGGAAGTCCATGATCCGCAGGCCAAATTTAATCAACGGCTGCGTTAGTGTCATTATGAAATAATTTAACAAAGCAATTTTTTTTTTAGCTAGCCTAGAGCAGAAGCTGTAGACAGGGCAATGGGAAAACAGAAACAGAGAAAAGTTGAAGAGCGGGAGCGAGGGTTGCACTGAAAGCTAGAGATGCAGGGAAAGTGAGAAAGAGAGAGAAAGTCAGCAAGATGTGGAGATAACGATAGAGACAGAGCTCAGCACGTAGCGACAAAACGCCAGCCTGTTGAGGCAATGCGGACGTCCTTGGTGTTGTTTCCAACATTTGCGGCTGTGGCAGTCGCACTTTTTTTTTCTTAGTATTATTTTTTCATTCATACTATTGCATTCATTTTGTGTGCCACGGAAATGCTGCACAAAAGCAAAACAAGACAGCCCAGACTATTTTAAGTGCGAGTGCGACGGGTGAGCTTGTTATCTGCAACACGCAGTTGGTGTCCCGCATGAATCCTCTACCGAAAAATGTTGCAGCACCGGTACACACCCTGTTGCAAATTGGTGAGGAGGGAGGAGCTGAAATACCTTTGCTGGCATTGAAATTGTATGTGTATATAACAAGCCAGGAGCACGGCTACGTCGCCAGCAATTTGAGGTCTCATTTTACTAATTAAATTATGACTGAACTCAAAACTCGACGGCGGCTCTGCTCAACTCTGGTCGCCAGTGTTGGCCCACAGTTTCACAGCTTCTCATCTGTTCAGTTCCTCATCTCTAAGCCCCCTCATCTCTTCGCTCCTTCATCTTCTCTCATCCTCATCATTCGCTCTTCAGCTTTCGACACCGTACACCTCGAACTGTCTGCAATCCTTTGTTCAAACAGCGCCATAACGCCAAGAGGGGTTTGTTCGTATGAATATACAATATATTTTAAAGCAGCCCAAATAAATGGGTACAAGGGGTAAAGCCAGAAATCTTGTTACTTTTGATTTAAAATTAAAGCAACTCTGTAAATTAGTTGTTGGAGTAGATGAAAGTCAATTTAATATACTACATAGTATAGCGAAAGAAACTGCAAAAGTTTCGTAGCGAATATTTAAAATAAGGTTTCCATTTCAGCACTTTAAATTGCAAAATTGGCACAAATTTGAAATTAATATGCATATTTATTAATAGCATTTAATAAGCGTAATAAGCACAAATCATGCAAAATTTAATTATAAGCATAATATTTAAAATCTCTATTAATTTTAATTAATTTTAAATTGAAAATTATAGAATAACATTATATGATTATATATAGTGTATTCTATTAGTTAATCAACATTTGGGTTGAATTTAAAACAACCACAAGGCTTTAGTTAATTACTCACCATGTGTGACCAAATTTGTCATATAGATGAGGAACATAACCCGTCGATTTGTGAAACGACTTGGAAATATGTTGAGCGCAATTAGCAAAAGTTTAATTACCGTAATGATAAACATTTTTGCAGTTTCGGTTTATTGTGTTTTGTTTAATCAGAATTAGATAAATATACACTCACACACACACACACACACGCACACGCACACGCAAACATAGAATGAGTAAGTGTGCGTGTGAGTTTAATTACACGGCAATTTCTGTCTGTTTTTAGTAATTCACAGCTCGCGCAATTTCCATTTATATTGTATTTGCATTTATATGCACGGATTTATTTTGATTTTTCATGTGTTGAATGTGTATGTATGTATGTGTGTGTGTTTGTGGAGATTTATTGTAGTTTTTTATGTATATTTTTTTATTTTCGTTTCTTTTTATTTTTTTTTTTTACATATATTTGATTTGCGTAATTTAATTTGCACACACAAGTGCACACTTTTGCCAATTTTTACAGAGAAATGGCAATTCAAATTTCATTTAGCGTAAAGCTTTAAAAATCGCTTAATTCACTTGACGCGCCGATTCCAGTTCTTGTTCTTGTTGTAATTGTTGTAATTGTTGTTGTTGTTTTTGCTGCTATTGAAACAATGAAAATTGAAAATAAAAATTGCAATAGCATTCTGTGAAAGGGGTGGGAGATAGAGCGTATGAAGAGAGTGGAAAAGCGTTCCGATTCGAGCTGGGATTATGGCATTTATTATTATGGCACTTGCCATTGTTGTTGGGCTTTGCAATGTTGTCTGTTGCTGTTATTGTTACTGTTCTTATTGTTGTTGTTGTTGTAATGTGGCTGACTGACTGCACAAACAACAACAACAACCAAAAGAATGTCATACGCATTGCAGCTCATGCTCTATAAATGAAGCTTCTTCTTCTTGTTTTTGTTGGGATTTTCGGTTTGCAAAGTTCATTTAACTGTGTGTGTGAATGTGTGTGTATGTGTGTTTCTGTGTGTGTGTGTGTATGTGTGTGTATCTGTGTGAGCTACCATTGCTACATTTATTATTAATAGCACTGTATTCCGGTCAGTTGTGTGTATACAAATGAACGCGTTGCATTGATGTTGCTATTTTATGGCCACTCTACGCATAGTACTTCAGTTTCTTCTTCATATTGTAGTAGTTGTTGTAATTGTTGTTGTTGTTGTTGCATTTATTACTGTTATTGTTGTTAGTATAGAGTTGAGTCGCTTGGCTGTCGTTGTCATAACATGGCCACATTTTCATTGCGACTGAATTGTTGTTACATTTTCATTTCATTTCATTTCGCTGGGAGCCAATCTCCACATTGTTCTGCAGCAAAATGGGGCATAACGACATTTTCCATCAATTTGATGTTGCATATGCATATGTGTACATCATGTATTTGATGTATGTGTTATGTAAGGCCAGTCAGAAAAAAGTTCTCTATGCCAATGACTTAATCTGTTGATTAAGACTCATAATTCACTTGCAGTGCTGGAAAATAACATTATGTACGTGTCTAAGACAATTCATTTAGGAATTTTTATCAAAGAATATTGTATTTCATATAAAACATACTCAATTCCATAATATTTGTGTAAGACAATTAAAATAAAATTAAGTATCTACTCTTTCATCTCAAATTGTTTAGTCTTCGGATACAAATGCTACGTTTGAGTGACTAATAGTGTTGGAAAATAGCTCAATATATATGTTTCTAAAACAATTTCTTTGGGGATATATTACAAAAAGTATAGGATTTCATATGAAACACACACATTCGATGATTTTTAAATAAGACAACCAAATTTATATTAAGTGTCTTATATCAAATTGTTTTGTAATACCTAAGTGACTAATAGTGTTGAAAAATTACAGTATATATACATATATAGTGCAATCAATGCTCTAAATTTTAAAAAATAGTTCGATTCTTTATCATAATCAAATCATACAATATTTACGAAATCACTTGAATCAACTGAAAACTTGAAATACCCAAACAAAACTACTTTTTGTCTAGGGTATTTAGTCTCTATAAGCCTTTATTTGAATGCATACAGAGTCTCTGTCTTTAGGTGCTTTCACTTAAATATGCTTTAACCAACAAACACACATTTAGGGGCGAGTATGTTCTGAATGAATGTATGTATGTATGAATGCCATATATTTTTTTAACACTGCCACTTGTCCCGTTCAATTTCGTAAAATGATTTATGAATGCACATGACATATCAGCATCCTGTTAACCCCCCTGAACCGAATCTATTTGACCATTTACTCCATTGGGCAGACGCTACAATAACAGTTACTGTTACAGTTACAGCTATAGGTATAGCTACAGTTACAGTTACAGTTTGGACTGTCGCATCAAGACATTAATTTTTGATTTAACTGTCCCGTTTTTTTGTTGGCCCGTTATTCGCTTGGCTCAAATATTTATGCGCATGCATTTAATAACCGAACATGCTTTTATTTTATTCATTTTATTTTTTTATTTTTTATTTTATTTGATGAATGAAATGTATTTAAAACTGCGACTGCCGTGGGCACACTGTAAAAAAGGAGCCCAACTCTTACACAAATATACGAAATGCAAACAAGGAGACGTCATGTGGTTCCCTGTTGAATTCTGATATTTTTTTGATATATATTGAACATATTTTAATGCAAAAAAATTTAACAAGGTATGATAGGTTTGTGAAAAAGAAATAAAAATGTATCTATAAACTAATGTAACTCTATTACGCTATGTATAATCTATAACTAAATCTTCTATTAAAGTTTTTACTGAATTAAACATTCTACTCTTTTTCCGTAGATTACAATCGACTGTTCCGCTTGTTTATTCGATATGAAATATGCACAAAACATATTCTGAATTAAAAATTGCCTGCATTTCGAAAAATTGCATAAACGTAAAGAACATTGAATTGAAATTTTGTGGAAACGAAAGTTATTAATTGTCATGGCGAAATTATAAGAAATGGAAAGTATTTCAATTATTTTGCACTCACTGCGTGAAAATGAAAAACTTTTTTCCAAATGAAAAGACAAACGTAAGCGCAGAACCTCAACTGCAGGTAGACAATGATGTTTTTTTTTAAACGGTTTCATTTTAAATAAATGCATTAATAAATTCAATTTGCATGCACAATTATGCAGCGAAAAATATTAAAACATCGATTTCCAATCGAATGTAGTGGAATTTATGGGGGAAAAATGTTAATAAAAAATGACAATGACAATGATAAAATGTCAGAACATTTTTATTATTATTAACTTTTTGTTGAACTGATCGATTTTTTTAGTTGCAATTTTCTTTAACAATTTTTTAGTTGTTCCTGCTTATTATCTTCACTTTCTTGGTTCTATGAATGAAAATTATTTATAAATATTTGTTTATAAATAACTTTACTGTATTGAAAATATGAATATGGTCTTAAGTTACTTAACTTTTTAGAGTTGAGTAGATCAACTCGATTTTTGGAGTAGGATAACAATTATATTTTTTTTTTATATATATATTTATATTTTTATTTATATTTTGTTTATAAATAACTTTGCTCTAAATATGGCTATTCCAAATTTAGGCAACTTTTGTCAATGCATCCTTAATGACATGATTTTTTTATTGTTAGATCTAATTGCATTGTTCTGCCAAATCGAAATGGAATAGGTCACATTTAATCTCAATTTAGAATGTATTAAAAAACTATTTTCGTTTAATTTTTGCTTTCATTTGTTGTTGTTGTCGTTGTTATTGTTGTTTTTGTTATTGTTGTTGTTTTTGTTGTTGCGAACAAACTAAAAATCAATTTCAATGACCTCCAAATGGCTGTCACAAAATTTACATATGTCGTTTGTGCCACACAAAATGCCAGAGACGTGGGGCAAGCCACAAATGCTACATGTTTCTGCCCGCATGACTGACTCAGTGGGCGTGGCTGCAACACACTCATACACGCACACACACACACGCACACACACACACACATGTAAAATGGGCGTTTTGTTGCTTGCTGCTGACATTTTATGGCTGACGACAATGTTTTTCGGGTTCTCTTGGCCCTTTGGATGCCCTCCCCGCCCCCTTCGCTGCAGGCAAAGTAATTAGGTTGAAATTACAAATTATGGGTTCATGTAGCAGATTATAGCGACAAAATCAGAGCACAACGCACATGACTGGAAATTACAGCATTTGCTTTGCGGTCATGTGAAAGAAGTAAAAGCCAACCACAAAAAAATTCTAAATGGACACAAAATTCTCAGACCCCCCCCCCCCCACCAAAAAAAAAAAAAAAAACTAAAATCCTTTGCTAGAGGCTCGTTAAAAAGCACTTAGGCGCAGCGGTGGCGGTGTGGGCGGGGCTGGGTAATTATGATGCAATCAGTTTGAAAAAAAAAAACAAGAAAAAAATTATATACGAAATTAATATAAATAAAGGCTTAGTTTGATAAATATTGCATTTTCACACAATGTAAAATTTTGTATATATATATATTTTCCAATGTGAAAACGGAGAAAATTATGCACCGCAAAAGAAAATGGCAAACGCGAGCTGTCTGTCACTGCTGTCTGTCTGTCTGTTTGTCAGTCTTTCTCTCTCTCTCTCTCTCTCTCTGTCTCTGTTTGTGGCAAGTGACGGCATCTTGAGTGGCAGACGTGGCGACTGCACAAATGCAATTGCTTGACAGCCTGCCACAGAGCATGGATAATGTTGCAAGAGACATTCAGCGAGTGTTTCAGTCATTCAATCATTTATTCATTCATTCAGCCAACCACAACATGCCACAAGCCAAAGGAAAAAGCATTAAGATGCGCCTTACAACGCTCAACGCGTTTTTCTTGAAGAAATTTACAGGGTCTGTCAAATAGAGCGGGTCTTGCAAATAGAGCAAGTCGACGTTAATAATCTGTGGCATTAAATCTGATTTTTCTTATTCAGTCACTGATGTCAAATCACCATAAATGGGAATATCAAATTAAAAATAAATGTCGTTAATATCGCACACAAATTTTGTTCTATTCAATTTTAACATCGACCTGTCATTGTTGAAAGACCCTTTATAAAAAAAATATGCCGACTTCTGTTTGACAATTTTAATGAATGAAACTAAAAAGAAATTTGTTAATTTATTTGTACTTAATTTTCTCATACAACATTTTAATTGCTTTGCCACAAAATAATCAAAGCAAAAACCAAAAGCAAGCAATTTGTTTTTCACTTAAAAAAAATTCAAAGAAAGAAAGAAAGAAATCTTTTCATTTTGTTTTTGGTTTTTTTCTTTTGCTACTGCGATTTCCCTGCAGCGCTAATTAGTTCATTTTTGCTGTTATTATCTTTTGTGCTAAATAGAGGACATGCAAAAAAAAAAAAAAAACAAAAATAAAAATAAAAAGTGAAAACAACTACAAAAAAAAAAACAACAACAACAATGAAACGTCCTTTGCCTTTGGCTGCATTTTGGCTCTTGGCTGTTTTTTGGCTTTTGGCTGTTTGGCGCTCTTGGTAAGACCTTGTTTAGGCCACACTCCATGCTCAACATAATAAGCTTAACACAACCGTACAGATATAGTACATAGACTAATTTACACACAAGAGCTTGTGGTCCGTTTGTAAGCGACTTGTGGCTGTTTAATAGTATATAACAAAAACTTCAAATGTTTAATTAAGTCTGTATACTACTATCTAAACAGATACGGGGGGAAAACAACATATGCCTACTATTAATTGGCTATAATCTGTTTTGGTAATTGTAGCATATGAAAGGGCTATAACTAGGTCTCATTAGCGTGTTTTGTGTGGAAGGATTTGTATAGTTTCATCATGGTATACATGGAAACTTGGAGAGTTTTCTATCATTAATAGCAAATACTGTGAATTGGCAAATTTATCATATATGAGACCTAATGAAATTTCTTGGTATTATTAAGGACATATTTGATATTTAAAATCATTAGTTGTTTTTTCAGTAAACGACTATGTTATAGTCCTTTAATCTTACAACCATAATTTAAACTATAATACAGTTGCATATATTTTTTAGTAATCTTTAACGATTTCCACTATATTGTTCCATCGTCTAAATAAACATAATTTGAATCTATAATTTAAGATCAAAATTTCCTTTATCCTTTCAGCTTATTAGACCCTACACTTTAAATGTCCCTTAAACTCCAGTTAGTATTTATATCCATACTTTTTCCAACTCAGTTCTCTTCACTTAAAATGTTCCTCAAACTCTTGAGAATTAGTATTAATATCCATACTTTTTCAAACTCAATTCCTTTTAATCTGCTTAGAGCAAAAGCTTTTCACTCAATTACTTGCTTTGAAGTCTAGAATTTCGAACTGATTTACTATGTATAGAGGTTTATCCGATTTCAAGTTTTTCCTGCTTCTGCTTAGCATATAATGAGATTATTTTGTATTCAATATTTTGCAATAACTCAAATTTCTCTCGATCAATCACAGCAAGTAAATCAGCTGCATGAAAAAATTGCAAAAAAGTAAAGAGGAGAAAAAAAGACGGGAATTGTTTTTACATCATCTATGCTATGGGGCTATCAATAACTTTGCAGCCCTCAAGTGCATAACAAGAGCAAAAATGCTGCACAACACGTAGATAGATAGAAAAAATGGAAGAAAATGACAGCCAGAGAAAGAAAAAGAGAGCGAGAGAGAGAGAAAGACTAAGGGAAATGGCAAATAACGAGGCGAATGATAGAAAAACCATTGCCGCGTAATTTGGATCAGTGCACGGCGTCGAGTTACCGTTAAACTACATAGCAAGACGTACTAAGAGATAGTGAAAGGGCAAGAGAAAGACTAAGTAAAGTAGAGTAGAAAGCGTAGAAGACAGAGAGCAGTAACTGTAATGCCTTTACAAGCTGAAGGATATTAAAAACAAGTGCGCCAAGTGCAGCAGGAGAAGCAGTAGAAGAAGCAGTAGAATCAGGAGTAGAAGCAGCAGCAGCAGCAACACTGGCAGCAAAAGCATAGCAAAATGTTGCATAAACTTAACATAAATAATGGAAGCAATATTTCAGCCGGTTGCACGAGGCCAAGCCATGGGGTACAAAAAGCAAAGTGTAGTCTAGTCCATGCAACAGCAACAGCAGCAACAGCAGCAGCAACAGCAGCCGCAGCGCAACAAATGAAGTTTGGATGACTTGCAGCTCAGCTGCCACTGCCTCTGCCACTGCCAATGTTGCACGCCCCTGTTGCCGTCGCCGCCACTGTTGCGGCCCCTGTTGCTGCCACTGCCACTGCTGCTGCTATTGCTTCTGTTGGCTGATTGCCGTGAAATTTATGTGCCCCTTAGTATGAGCTGCAGCAGCAGCTCGTCTTGTTTTTTTAATGAATTTTCGCTAGCAATGCAAATTGCATGCAGCAGATCAGGTAGCATTAACCGCAATGCTCAATTTGAAACGTTAGTGCGTATAACTAGTTAGTAAATATAACTGCAACTGCAACTGTAATTGCAACATTAACGCTTGCCTTATTTTGCGCGCTTAACACCGACACTATTTCATATATTTATTTCTTTTACAGCTACAATTAAAACATTTTTTAATTGCAATTTTTTATGGCCATTAAAACCGTGGCAAATTCAAAATTAAGTGCGTTAAAAAGCGTTAAATTATTTATTTTTTAATATTTTTTATTAACACGCGGCACACACGAAACGTTTAAGCGTCCACTTCCGGCGCAGTTTCAAGTCGAACTGATGGACTCAATGCTTCGCTTCATTGGCAGCCTTCGCCTTCTCAACGACGACGACGACGACGACAACGACGACAGCAGCCGCAGCCGAACGGAAAGCCGAACGATGCCGCTGACTTCGGCTCACACACGACGATGATACCACGAAGTAAAGAAGCGGCGGCTCGGTTCGTGCTCTGTGCTTTTGTTTCGTTAAGTTTTCTCTGTGTTTGTTTATTGCGCCTGCGTCGCAGCTTTCGAACGAAACACGTGCAGCGATGTTAGAAAAAGCAAGAGAGAGAGAGAGAGCGACAAGAAAAAAACACAAGGCTAAAAACAAACAAAACAAATATTTTGCGCCTTTTTCGAACATGAATGAGCGTGTCGCTTGATGTGTGTGTGTGTGTATGAATGTGTGTGAGTGAGTGTATGTGTGTGAGTGTGTATTAATGTTTATGTGTGTGTTCAGCGGTTTTTGGAGCACTGACAGCCAACGACTGTGTGGGTGTCCCTCGCTACAACAACAACAACAGAAGCAATAACAGCAACAACAACAACAAGCGTAGTGTAAGCAGAAAAAAGGCCCAACAACAACAACAACAAGAAGCTTTAAGCAGCGCATAAATCTCATTGGCCAAGAATGTGTGCACAAATTAATACAAAGAGCGAGGCTCACACTCTTCCCCTCTCTCCTTCACTCTTTCTCTCTCTCTCTCTCTGGGTTTCCCTCTTCTGGTTGTTGTTTTTGTTGGCTCTGCGGCTTTAGGCCTACAAGTCACCCCCTTGAACTTGAATTGGATTTGTAAATACAGCCGCAGCACACGAATCACTCACACACTCGCACTCACACACGCACACACACACACACACACACATACACACGCCTACATAAGTAGGCGCAATAAGCCAAAGGCATAAATGCCGTTATATTTTGAATTTGATTAAAGCTTAAGCTGATTTAGATTTTTACTAAAATGAAGCTTGCATTTAGTTTATACGACCAAACAAAATCTTTAAGGGAAATACATTTAAATACATTTTTTAGAGAAATTATATATAGATTATATTTAGATATAGGATAGAGAAATGTTTATGTAATTCATGGCAGAAATTTGTTACAGAATTTCCCTATATTTTAAGAGATATAGCTTTTATGAGATATAATAGGGATTTCTAGAAAAAAATTTAATAAATATTATATTACAACGGGAGTATTTAAAGAAATTTTAAAGCTTTTTTTGGAAGAAATTCAAATGTAAATTTAATTTTAATATTTGGAAATAGCTTTTAGGAGATATCCTAAAAAAAATCATATATATTACAACTACTTCATTTAGAGAACTTTAATGATTATAGAGAATATATTATTATAAAGAATTATATTAGAGAGAAAACAGCTTTAAGAAAAGATTATTATATATACACAACATCCGTAGATTTTAGAAAACTTTTAGAAAAATTTCTAGAACAAATTTGTATAGAGTTCCCTCTTATATGAAAAATTACTGTAAGGATAAATTATTTAGAAATTATTTGTACAGTACAACTACTGCATTTAGTGAAATTATAAAGAATTTCTGTGATATTTATTAGAAAATTTCCCTCTTTTATATTGGGAAATCCTTTAAGAAGAAAGAGAAATTATATATCTATTATAACGATAGCTTTTAATGAAATTTTAGAGTATTTGCTGGCACAGATGTTCTCTCTATTATATAGAAAATGGCTTATATAACAGGTGAGATAATATATACATTATACACGAACTAAAACCAAAGCATTCTCAAAAATTATATGGTGGAAATATGTTCTAAAATTGTTCCCATATAATATAGGAATTTTATATACCATCTATGTTGGAGCTACACCAAATTCAATATAGTTATGCATGTATAAACATTCTGTTTAGCTATTACCCATATTAATACTTTCATTTAGTCATTCGATTAGGTTTCCAACATTTCGAACACTTTTTCGCATTCATAAATCGAGTTAGAATTGCATACAAACAAACGCAAACTATGAAACTGCATTATTTTTGCACACTGTCAATTTGCAGAGCTTTTAATTCAATGGCCAAAAAATGTAAACTAACTTTTCGTAGACACTGTGGCAATAATAGTAGCAGCAGCAGTACAACCCTCTCCCCCCTACTTACACCCTCCCTCAACATTTACCCTTGTCAAGTACATTGAGTTATGTGTAACTGCACATTGCACTTAAATATTCTGCATACGTAATTATGTCAGTTGCAGTTATTTGTGGGCGTGGCAGTTCCAAAAATGTTATATATATTTCTTTTATTATTTTTTGTTTCTGTGCGAAATCATAACGCACAAGCGCACATAACAGAGTTGAGCACAATCCTTGGGCTTTGAAGGCAACCAAAAATTCGCTGGACAGCCAAATGTAAACCCTCTCATTCTGCCAATCTCTGTCTCCCTCTGCCCTATATCTCTCACAGTCTGGAAAATGTTTTCTTGAAATGTAATGCAAATTGTGGCTCTGTTGTTTTTGGGGTTTCAGCATTATTGTTATTTTGGCTCTGGTGGCTTCAACGGCAACGGAAATACAAGTTTTTGTTTGCATTACAAGTTCTAGAAATAAACAAACAGCGTACTTCCTTTGTGCCAAGTAGTAGAACTGAGACAACTCGAGAGAGGAAAGAGAGTGAGAGGGGGAGAAGATGCGGAAGAGCAAGGAAGTGGGAGAGGAAGTACACGCTTATAACAAAATTTGTGTTGTCTTACAGCATGAGAGCATCTTGTTTGCTTTGTGGCCACATTGAAGATTGAAAAAGTTGCAGCCTTAACCTTAATGTATATCTTTCGTTTATG
>JBANCZ010001892.1:0-17500 GCA_037040025.1 Sphaerogastrella javana | reverse complement strand
CACACACACATAGACATAGTAGTTGGTTGCATGTAGAACATGTTGTTGCCTGTTGCAACCTGTCGTAATTAATAGTCGCACTAAATTGTAGCATATTCTACCGATCGAACGATCGTACGATCGAACGAGGCATCGCGCCTCACAAATGTGGCACAAAGCAATTTATCGATTAGAAAACTTACGTCCGGCCTCTGCAGACGAATCGATCGAAAAACGATCTACCAATCGGGGGCAATCATTAAAGTTGCCTTTGAATTCGTAATTAGCACACAGAATGCATATTAAATCTCCCCATGCCACATCAACTTGGTCATATCATATGGCATGTAATTAGGAGCCAAATATTTTGCATATATAAGGAAATGCGAAACTTGATATCATTATAATGATATATTTCCATTTGTCTATCAATGAAGCATACATAACCTCAATTTCGACATTATATCACTGTAAATAATCAAGACATATTTCTTTAAATTAAAAAAATTTAATTAGAACTTTTATTTCTTTTGAATTGTAAATGTCTACAGTTGTATATACAAGAATATTACATAATAATGTATACATAACCTCAATTTCGATAATATAACCGTCTACATTATCCACATATATTCAAATTAGTTAATTTTATAAGAAATATAAAGTAAATATAAATGAAAAAAAATTTAATTATTAAAGTATTTCCCTTGAATTTTAAATGAATACATTAATCTATAAATATCACTTAAAATTCTATACATAACCTCAATTGAGACATTATATATTATGTAATTGTTATATCTTCAAATGATTTCACTTATTATAATGCTTAGCTTAAAGGTCAGGCGAATATATATATAATGCCAAGAGGGGGCAGCCTTAAGCAAATGCAAGTTGCATTTGGGTGCTGCCATAAAGGGGCTTTGGGGTTGTAGGGTTGCAGGGTTATGGTGTGATGGGGTGTTGAGGTGCTGGGGTGTTGGATTGTTGGGGTGTTGGGGTGTTGTGGGTACGCCTTGTAACTTTTGGCAGGCTAAACTTTTGCCGTTTCGAGTGGCGCAAACCGAAAAATAATCAATAATTCGGCCCCCAACCAACGAGGCAGGCCGAAAACAACATTAAGTCATTGAGTTAAAATTATTTATGCAACATTTATTTACGCACACTTGCAGACAATAACACCCACAACACACACACACCCACACTCACACACACATGTTCGTTTGGCTAAAAAGTTTTACTGTGTTGCATTGTTTTAGGGTTGCTGGTGTTGGGGATGTTCATGCACTCTCCTACGTGTAAGAGTGTGTGTGTGAGTGCAAGTTTGAGTGTGAGTGTTATTGTGAGTGTGTGTGAGTGTGTGTGAGTGTACTTGTGTGTGTGTGTGTGTGCTTAAACGTGCAATTTTCTTAAAAATTACACACGATTACACATGAAATACAACCGTGCAGGTGGCACATTATGAAAAGTAGATACTATACGATGCGATATGATATGATATGCAGCAGGTGGTGGGGCAGGGGGGGTGGGTGTTAGCAGTAGAGTTTAATGCCCAAGCGATGGGTAATGCAATGTACTTAGTCGTAAGTTCGTTCGTAACTCAAAACTGAGCCAGGGCCATAAACTTTGAAACAGTGAGCAGGGTGCAGCCTTAAACGGATTATAAACCTTATAGCTGAAAGCGGTTTCTATTAAATGATGGAAGGCCAGGAGTCATAAGACATGTCCAAAGTATCTAAGCTATAGGATAATTTCTATTGAAGAACCCTGTATTCGAAAATAAAAGTCATAGGGTTCTCTTCATTTTTCGAAGCCCCCAAATAAATTAAGGCTTCATTTTGAGTTATACGAAAATTTATTAAACTAATCAACCAAAATAATTAAAATTAAAATTAATTTAATTATTTAATTAAATATTTTATTTTATTTTCAATATATAAATAATAATTTACATTGATTTAAATTTCTAGAATTAATTTTAAATTTTGATAGGTTTTCTTCTTAATATTTTTTTAAATAATTCTTATATAATTTACATAAATATTATTAAAGCAATTTTGTTTAAAGCTTTGCAAGAAGTTGTATACAAATTAAATACGGACAAACTTCAACTAAGTGTTGTAATATAAATAACTTATTTAAATATGCTTATTTGTAATTTGATTGTAATTATCAATATGAATGTAAGTAGAAACTAGTTTAAACTATAGTACCTCCAATTATTTAAAGGGAGAGAGAGATAGGGAGTTAGGAAAAGACAATACAAATAGTACAAAGAGAGAAGAGAGGAGAGTAAAGAAGAAATAGTCAGTTCGAATAATAAAAAAAACGAAAGGGTAGAGTAAAATAGACATACAGAGAGACGAAGAGATGGAGAAACGAGAAGTCGTAGAGACAAAGAGACGCATTGACGAAGAGACGGAGAGAATGAGCGAACAAGCGAATGAGGGAGCGGAGAGACTGAGAGACTGAGAGACCACGACCCAATGCATTATATTACACACGTGATACACCGAGGGGACCCTAAGGGCCGACCTCCCTCGCCCAGCACCCAATGTAAACAAAATGCAATGCAATCCGGTCAGTGGACTATTTAACTGTATGTTCGCCCGTTTTGTTTTTATTGTATTTGTGTGTGTGTGTATTTTTTTTTATACGATTCGTATTGTATATTTTTTTTGTTTTGCTGCCGACTTTTCCACTCAAATCATTAAAAATAATAATAATGAAATTTGCGTGATTCAAACTGAGCACGCACTAGGCGATGCCAATAATACAACAACAACAACAACGACAACAACAACAACAACAACAACTACAACAATAACAACAACAATGAGAGCGACTACGACAACAATAAACATGTGCAAGCTGAACAGTCGTACGCCCCCAGAGCGAAAGCCCTACGGAAAGGAAGTCAAAGTCATGCCAAGCCAGGCCAAGTCAGACCATGGACAGAAGGTGGCTTAAAAGCAACCCTCTCATAGCGTGAGTCCAACAACACATACAGATACAGCATATGCATATACACACACCCATGGACACATACACATGTTGTCCTTAATGCGCCTCGTAATGAGTTATTCGCATTTTGTATTTGCATTAAAAACATGCCGCTACCCTGCCCTAAGAACGCCCACATTTGGCAATTTTAATTCATTTAGAATGGAAATAATGAGAAAAAAAGTTAAGAATCGAAATATTTACAGACCGTTGACTTGCAAATACTCTTACTACTATGGAAAGAGGTATAAGGTACTCAAAGAAACATAAATATAAATTAATATTATAGAAATCTAATGAATTTTATATTAAAATAATATTCAGTAATTTATGAATCTATTTCAATTTATTAAAAAATATATATAATATAAATTTTCAAAAGTATATAAATAATAATAATAATATCATAATAATCATAAAACTTTAAATTAAGTCGTATAATACCAAAAAATAAATGTTTTTTTTAAACTTGTTTCGAATTAGTTTCAAAATACAGTCTTTATGCACAATATTTCCTTTAATGTGTCGTTAAAATTTTTTAAGTTCCCATTTCCCCTTGGATAAATTCAACCAATATCTGTTCCTCTATAAATTTCAGTTTCAGCACCGTTTAAAGCGACATCCCATACTACATCGTATCTTTCGGCTAGAGTTGAATATTGCATGTCTCATTCGTGTTGCACTTGCATAATAATAAAAAAAAAAAAACAGAAATGAATATTTAGGGGATGGTGTGTGAATGCAACACGAATCGTACACGACATGAGAGCACAAAACATAATTTTGCTAAATTAGCGAAAAACAAAAGAAAACGCCACGTGGGCCAATGTGGGCGGGGTTACCGGGTATAAAAAACTCCCCAATTGAGCACGCACCAAAATCGTTTGCCCAGAGTCGCATTAGTCGTACGTAACACGGTGCTGGAAGAGGAGCACCATAATCAACGTCTAAATATTCGGCAAAAAAAAATCCAGAAAAAAACCAAGACTTGGAAAAATGAATATAACATATATATATATATGTATATGTACCATAGAACCGGCTGATGGGTTTTGAGCGTGGATTGCATTTGGTGCTGGGCAACGGCCAACTAATTATGAAAAATTTTTGCAACCCTCGATGAACGAGGTACAATGCGAATTATGCGAAACCCTTTTGCGAATTGCATAAGGCCTGATCCAAAGGGTCGGAGAGGCTCTCTAGGTCTGAGGGTCTGGGGTTTGGGGTCTAAACGCGCTCGAGTCGAGGGTAAGTGATTGTGTACGTGCTCATTATGGAAATTTCTTTCTTTCGTGTAAATTCATTTTTTTTTTCTTCCTGTTCTGTCGTTGCAAAATTAATGCAAATGCCATTCGGCATGTTTCATTGCGAATTTTTTTGGGAAGTGTGGGCCGTTAATGACAACTCTGCAGCTCAGCTCGAGTTGTGGAACAGAGTGGGAGAAAGAGAGTGATATAGGGGTTTATGTGGAGCTTTTTTTTTTAGGCACAGGCGATTCGCGATTATAATTAGAATTTAGCCACGGGGTTTTTCGTATGGACAGCTGCAGTAGAAATTTTCGATACGATTTTTTACAGACTATTCAAGGGTTGTGCTCCCTTTTAATAGTATATGGTATACAGGGTTGCTCTATACGGGTTGATTCGCAAAAACTGTGCGGCCAACTGACTTGACTTGAAAGTGTTTATGCTAATCGAATTTCAAATCGATTAACTGGCCAGTAATTGTATCAGAGTTGAGTGCGAGTTGTATAATTAGTTACTTTGTTGGAAAGAACTAATTACTGGTAGTTTTGTGTCAGTTAATAACTAGCTGTAATAATACAATGATGACGTGTTATATACAGCATATCATATTAAATGTACATGTGCAGATGGGGTGGGGAATAGTGAAACAGAGAGGGTGCATTATTATATTATATGCTTATACGTTAACAAAATGTTGTAGAGTAGCCTGATACACATACTCTTACTCATACAAATACGCAAACAGATGCACAGGGTGCTCTAAGTTGTACCATCGGCTCTCACTCTTGCACTGTCTCCCATTCGGGCTCTCATTCGATCTACACTATTCTTTATGCTCAGCTTTACTTTTACGGTTAAGTTCAGACTCCAACTACTTCGATCTCTTTCATTCCCAATCTCATTCATACTTTTATCATTCTATCCACACCATTCTTTCAGATGTTTCGTTTGTGAAAGACCTAATAGATGAAGGTCGAATTGTTTTTGAAACACCGTCTAGCAGTTGCTGTCTAGGCATATACATTATGCACCTTATATGTGTTGGGTACCGTCCCTACTACCCTGTTAATTATATCTACTGGCATTATGAGCATATCAAATATTCTATACGCCCTATTCGTAACTATCAACCTTCTCAGTGTGATGATAAATGAAAATCACATTAGCTGCCACAATATCAGGCCTGAGGCCTCTCTGATTAGCCTTGCTAATGTTTTCGTTGTTGTTTTAGTAACTGACTTTGAGTCATTAACCCAGGGCACCGAAATGACATTAGGAATGTGGCAAAACAAAGCAAAGTGCAAAAAAGTTGTATGCAATTAATCGAACGGCGATAATTATCGATTACATATTAAATATAATTATAATTTACATGCACATGCACGTACCAATAATGAGCAGAAACCGACACGGACCCAGACATACTTTGAGGTACATTCGACAGAGGGAAATCAGAGGTACAGATAGCTATGCAACGTTTAATGGTTTGTTCACAAAGTTGCATTGAAATGGCGTCTTTAAATCGCTTAATAAGCCGCGATTAATAGGGCATTATGGCACCAAAGCCACTATTGGATAGAGGGTGCCAAGGGGCGCTGAAACGGCTCAATGCAGCGTCAAGTGCAGTTACATTTGAACGTGGGCTCCGACTGTACCTAACAGACGGCATTTGTTATTATTATTGTTGCTGTTGTTGTTGGTGCTACGTTACGTTGCCTCAACGACTATAATTTATTATTTATTTATTATAATTATTTATTTACTCTCGCAACTGGCTGTGTGCTTATTAAAAGCAGCTTAATGCAACGTCAGTACAATAGCCATGTAATTAAGCTCACTCATAGAGTCATAGACTTATAGAGTCATAGAGTCTTTCCTGTTGCCCCATACAATGCACCCAGCTCCTAGCCCGTATCCCAGCACCGTACGCTCGACCTCTCTCAGCAGCACATGCACCCGCACCTCTATTAACCCATTACATTGTTATATATTGTTATTATAGAGTTGAGTTTTAAACGGGAATTGGGTTAAGTATATAATATATATAATATACCATATGTATATACTATATGGTGTTTAATCATATCACACCCTACTTTCAAATATATTGTAGTTCCGTTTCACAAATCTAATTTAAAGTTGATCATTATGAACTTAACACTGTTAAAAATAACACTTCAGTTCAGTTCACTGAGTTTGCAGATCTATAGATTTTAAGATCTATGTATGTTTAATTTAGTTTAAAGTTCGCTCGGTCTGTTTAGATCTTATTAAATTAATAATGTAAAATATACAATCTAGATAAGTTTAAAGTTCTTCTAAGGTCTATGTTTATTCCATATTTGAAACATTTTATTTTAATAATTTATATAATATTTAAGCCAAATATTTTCAGGTCCTTTTATACCCTATAGTTAACACTCTTCATATTACATTATAGATTATTTTGCAATTTAAAATATGTATGAAATCCTATAAGTAAACGCCATTCCAATTCGTTTAAAGTTTAGTTTATAGTTCAATATATTTATCATCATAATTTCAGAGCATCTCTCATTCGATCATTGGAGTTAGAGCAAGGTGCATATGGGTCGTGTCATTTGCTGTTGCTATTAAAGTCAGTCATAATCAAGCGAACTATAAATTGAGTGGGATAAGCTGATTACAAGTCGATGGAACTCTGGCTTTTAATTAGGTTTACAGCCATTTAATGGAGGGGAAATTTTTACCATCAAGTTGCAGAAAATATATGGCAAAGCGATGAGTTTGAGTTCAGATGCTCGAACTTGCTCTATGCAAATAGTTTTAAAAAATTTCCATTTTATTATTTTTATTTTTTGCATTTAGCAAGTGGAACAAGTCTTGTGGTTTGGCTTGGCTTAATGTAGTGAAATTTTTGATTTCAATTGAAATAAATTTCTATTAATATTTTTAATTGTTTGTTAAGCGAGAAATGGCGAATGAATGCTGCGAAGAAAGCAATGAAAGCGACAACAACAACAACAACAACAACAAAATCGTTATATTTGTTAATTGAGATTTGACCTGATGATATAGTAAAATGAGCACAACAACAACAATAACAACAACAACAATAATAGAACTAATAACGACGAATAAAATTGACGTCAACGAAAATTGTCGCCAGAAAGAAATGCTCTCTGTGAAAGTGTGTTAATTAATTGAAAGAGGACCAGACAACTAACTGTAACTGTAGCATAGCATAAATGCTCTAAGTACAGTCGAATGAATTGAGCTACAGTCAGCCCTCGCTAAAAGCCAACAAACACTAATAGAATGTGACAGTTGACTTCAAATGAAAATTCCTCGAAATAATTTTAATTGAAAGTTTAATTCTATAAATGGCATTTAAGTTAGATATACTAAAATTAAAAAATTAAAACAAAATATTGTTTATTGTTTAGATTTTTTTAAACGTCATTGAAAAAATTATAATAAATAATTTTATTGAAAGTTTAATTCTATAAATGACATTTAGGTAAGAGTAAAAATTTAAAAAAGATTATTGTTTATTGTATCGATTTTTTAAAATTTCATTTAATATATTTATATAAAATTCCCCGAATCAATTTTAACTGAATTTATTAATTTTATAAATGGCATTTAAGTTAGACTAAAATAAAAAATTAAAAAATAATTTATTCTTTAATGTATGGATTTTTTAAAATTTTATTTTATGAACGAAATATTTTTAATTGAAAGTTTAATTCTATAAATGGCATTTAAGTTAGACATACTAAAATTATAAAATTAAAACAAATTCTTGTTCATTTCTTTTACAGATTTTAAATAAATAATTTTAATTAAATATTTAATTCTAAAAATGGCATTAAAGTTAAACAAAAATATAAAAATTTAAATAAATTATTGTATGCATTTTTAAAATTTTTTTTATTATATAAATATATTTATTTATGCATAAAATAAATTAAAACTATATGATTTACTTATAGACAACCAGAAGAACCATATATCATATCATATATGCGACCTAATGATCGTCATAATTGTAATGCCAGCAGACATGAGTTTGATTTGTGTGTGTGTATATATATAAAGAGAATGTCTTGGACAGGTTAATTGAATGCGGTTTTGTAGTTATATAAAGACCTATAACTAGATGCCTAAATGTGTAGATACCTTGCGGCGCCCAAAAAATAAAAAAAATTTAAAAAATACCCAAAGGAAAAAACGCACAACCCAAAATCGGTAGTGGTAAAAATGAACGCCTTGATTTATTTAAGTACAGGCACACACAAAAGTTAGCAGACAGCCGTTGTGTGTCTTGAGAGATTGTCGTCATACTTTCCTATAATTTTTGTGCTCATAGTGGCAACAACACCAACACCAACAACAACACCAACAACAACACCAACAATACCAACAACTTCAACAACAACGACAGCTAAAATCAAATGGCACGCATGAAATTAAAGCATAAGCGCGCAAAAAATTTATATGTACGACGCCGTGTGCCAATTAATGTAAATTACGCGACGTCGACGACAGCAGCAACAACACCAACACCAACAACAACAACAACAACAACAACACCAACAACGGCAACACGACACCAACATACAGTGCAACGCCCATTGCGCGATATGGCAACGCCGTGGGGGCCACGACGCTCACAATGCACGCATGCGTTTAGCTAACTAAGACCGCCCTCTCTCTCTCTCCCTCTATATCTATCTCTCTCTCTTTCTCTCTCTCTCTCTATTGTTCGTTCTCTGTCTCTCTTGTTTCTGTTTGTCTCATTTTGAGGCATTCGAGCAATTTTGAAAGTGCGCACAACGCCTGCTAGAAATTAACGGCTTCAAAACCTACTGTAAATGATTATTAAATGCGCCAATTTGTTGCCGCAGTTTCCCCTCGAGTTGCCACCGTGTTGCAGGTACAGTCACCGCAGAGGCTCATTAAGTGCGTACCGGCTCCAGACTATGGATAAATGCATGAGGCAAGGCCTAGCCAAAATGAAGCCAACTGTATCTCTAGGCCTTTTCCAAAAACAGCCCGTGTCTGCCACTAAGAACTACAGCCTATTTCTAGTTTATAGGGCCCTGTACCTATTATGCTTAATAGGGTGCTCCCAAGGGTCTATTAAAACTTCTAAACTACCTAGAGTGTGCAATAAATAAATTGAAAGAAGGAAGTTCTTCGAATTCTTGTAGACGTAGTTACTCTTAGTCATCCAAATATTGGGAGCCCAACAATTAAAGATCTAGCAATACAATTTTAGATGTATAAAATAATGTAATATGAAAAAGTCCATATCCCTTTGGCATAACAAACAATTTTAAGCTATTCCAAGAATAAATGAAATATAAAATTGAAATATTAAAATAATCTCAAGATTATGAAAAATATCGTGAAATAAAACCCAAACCGAAGCCGTAACCGTAACCGTTAAAACCCAAACCGATATTCGATCTTTCAAAGACCGGAACAGTTTATTCCCTTAGAAATATTACATGGAAAATGGAAATAGAAAGTACATTTTATTGGCTCTTTTATAAGAAAATTAACTATAATTCCTATAAATATTTCCAAAGAATATTTAAATTTCGGCATTATTTTAGAAATTTAGAAATTTACTATCGAATCGCTGACGTCGTTGCGTTGGGCTTATTAAAAGGTTAAATAACTTTACATTGAACTCGCTTTTTGCTATCGCAATTGCCAGTAGCCAGAGTCCAAGAATAAATAATAGTCAGAATAATAATAACAGCAAACATAATAATAACAACAATAATAATAATAATAATAATAATGCGAAAGCCAATCAACGAAATATATTTATTTAAATGAGTCTAAATTACGGCTCATTGAAAAATATTGAGACTGACTGAGGGTAAACGTGAGTGTGTGAGTGATTGTGTGTGTGTGTGTGTGCGTGTGTGTGAATGTGTACGAGTGTGTGTTTGTTTGTAGTTGTGTCTCTAGTTCTCTGATTGAAAATCAACAAGAAAACAAAATCAGTCGCTGGCGTCGCGTTCAATACGTAAATTAATAAAAATCGAAATCAGTGAAAAACACTAAATGTTCAATTTATGCGACAATAATTGAGAGAGAGACCTCCACAAATGACGCCAATGAGCAGCCCAAAGAAAGCAAACACACACACACACACACATCACTTACAGTGGGCCATACAATCGTACAGTGGGGTAAAAAGCAATGCATATAACCAATCAGGGCCATATTAATCAACTTTTAATGAAAGTCATTTGAATGTGTTAATTTTTCTACACATCCATAGAGCCCCATACTCATTCGTATTGTTGTTGTTGTTATTATTATTATTATTATTGTATATGATGATGATGTGTTTGATTTTCTGGGAATAGTTTAAACATAGTTCTGCTGGTCTTGCATCTGTTGTTAGTTTCTGTTCTTTAAATGTCCCAAATTTTATCAAAATATTGTTTACAAATTGATTTTCATTCGCTGAATTGATAATAATCATATTTATTATTATTATTCCATTTGTGCATTACAATACTATACTTTAGGGAATTCTACTTAAAAAAAAAACCAATTGAAATTAGCTTTTTCTTTTAGGTATAAACATGAGAAATATTCTATGAAATTGTGATATTATATTTATAAATCAATATTTATAAACTATAACATTTTTAAAATTTCAAAAATATAACAATATAATTTTATTTAACGTACTGTATAATATTTTATAAAATTATTGTCAAATTAATAGATCATAAAATGAGAAAGTTATACTAATAATTTTTTGATAAAATTTTACGCGTTTTTTTAGATTAAAGCATATTTTAAAGTGTTTGCAGAATATTTATTAAATCATTAATCAAATAAAAATATAAATAAAATATGTTTTTTATTTAATAATTAATAATAATAATATATATATTTTTTTTATTTTTCAAAGCTAAATGCAGAATCAAACTAGAGAAGCATAAAATTTCCTCGCAGTTTGTAGATTCAGATTGATGTTTTCTCTCTCTCTCTCTCTCTCTCTCTCTCTCTCTCTCTTTCTCTCTCACTCTCTACCTCTCTCTCTCTCTCTCTCTCTCTCTCTCACACTTTCCTTCTCTCTTTCTTTCTCTCTCTCCCTCCCTCTCTGTTTCTCGTTCTTCCTTCTCTCGCTCTGAGCACCATCGAATCTTATTGAATGTATTTTGTTTTTCAATTTTTTCAACTGAATAAAAATCGTTGAATATTTGTATTGAACGCATTATTGTTTTTTTATTATTTATGCGTAATTAGTGATTTATTTTTCAGAATCTCAGATGCGACGATTTAATTGTTGCACGCGTCACAAATGACGCAATTTCAGAGCGATTCACTGTCATTGAAACAGTGGCAAAGGCAGAGGCAGAGGCAGAGGCAGAGGCAGAAAAAGGGGTTGAGGCATAGGCAATAATGCCAATTAATAATACATATTTATTAATAATAAGTTAAATAATTTGCCCAATTAACAGCGGCAGCATTCCAGTTGCCTTCCAGCCGACAGTTGGCTTCCAGTCGCGCTGCAGCTGTTGGCCAATCACAAATCACAACGATAGAGAGAGAGAGAGAGAGAGTGAGAGGGAAAGAGCAAGAAACAGAGGAGAAGAATAAGTGAGAGCGGGAGAGGGAGAGGGAGAGGCAAAGCGAGAGCAATCGCAGCTATTCAACGGGTTTTGTTGTTGTTTTTGTAATTGTATACATATATTTATTTCCAAGTATTTGTGTTAATGTTCTACGCGCTAAGCGGCAATTGAAATTAAAATTGAAATTGGAATTGAAATTGAAATACATTTCCAAGCTTGACAGATTTAATTAGTGTAAATAAATACACGCACATTGGATAATTATGTGCCCATGTTTGGGTAATGGCAATCCAAGGGACAAGCAGCCCATTAACTTGGAGAGTGTACACTGAGAGAATTATACCATTACAAATTATACACTTAGAAAATTTTAGAAATTCTTCTATACATTCCAAGAATATGCTCATATTACAAATTAAATATTAACATATTCAATAATATAAATTTTTCAAAATGACTTAGATTTTTTTGGCTCAGTGTATGCCCCATGATAATTCACATAAATTTTAGCTCCCAGTGTGACGTATAATATTTATTGAGGCCTTATCGCTCACTCGATGCCAAGTGGAAAAACCAAAACAAAAGAAATTCAGTGCCAAAAAAAAAGTGAGAGAAATATAAAAAAAAGAAAAAAAAACGATAAGAGCATATAACATAAATAAACCAATGCAGTATTTTACAGTATTATTGGCATATAATAAATACCGAGACCTGCATATTATTTGATCTATATGCTTTTTTGAAGGGGCGGATCGTTATTTTGTGGGACTTGGGGCAAAAACAAATTGGCGGTCTACCAAATAACTAATCCTACAGTTATTTTGTAGGTAAACATTTAGAATAAATTAGAGCAATCAAATAATTTAATATTGGAGTATTGGAGTATATCGTCTTTAAAACCGAAATTATGAAAATTTTTTTGATTTTACTTTTAAGTATCAGAATTTCCTCCCTTTCACACATAATTATCAATTTTAGCAGAGGCTGGGTTCCTTGGACTGTAGCCCATAAATTCATAACATAGATCCGACCCTTCTTCTAGATCCTAGTTAACAACATAGGGAACCATTTTATCGCATATCATTTGCAAATGAAAACCCTTTTCCGACATTCAGTCAATCATTCAGTTTGTTTTCCTACGTTTTTTTCTTTCTGTAATTATGCTAAATTATTTATGTGGCTCAAAAAAAAAAAAAAAAGGACGGTCGATAGTTGCATTGCCTTGTAAATTACAGGTAGAAATTGCATTACGCCGTATGCCAGGTGTAATTGCAAGTAATAAACGACCGTTGCTCATTTAGATAAGTTTTTGCCCTTGCTGCAACTGCAACTACAACTGCAACTGCAACTGCAACTACAACTACAACTGGAACTCTAACTCGCAGTGTAGCTATAGTTATAACTGCATCTGTAAATGTTACTGGTTGAATCGACCTGCTAAATAATCGGATACATCAATCGAGTGTCGGCCATAACAAACCATAAATAAAACACGAATGCAACACCAAAAATGGCGTTAAGCTCAAGCTGTTTGTTTTTGCTTTTGCTTTTGCTGTTAGTGTTTTTGTTGTGATTGTTTTTGCTTTTGATTTTGTTTTTGCTTTTACTGCTGCTATTGTTATTGTTAGTTCCCCCCATAGTTTTTGTTGGTTTTCTAGCGCTGCTTATGAATGAAGCTAACACTGAGCTTTGCGCTCTAAGCTTTGCGCTCTCAAGTTTTCGCTCTGCTCTCTGCTCACTGCTCCCTGCTCACTTCTCTTTTTGCTTTGCGCTCATGAATGGAAAACGGCGACAGCGACGTCAGAAGCCTTTGCACAGATTGAGCCTAAGTTTTGTATGAAAAAATAAACAGAGCGAGTGCTACAGTAGTGCCTGCTTGACGCTAGCATGGGCTGCGCGTGCAGGGAACTTAAATATATTTATCTTATAATCACACACACATACAAACTTATATGCATATACACATACATGCATTTTCTGATTTTGCCCAATATTCTAAATAAATTCGATTTCTTTTATTATTATAATTTCACTATAAATGCATTGAACTTAAAAATTTAATTGCCTAAATTTTGTTTTTGCTTTTTCGTAAAATTGTGAATTATCAAACTTTTTTATGAACGACTTTTGCAATTAATAAAATTAAATACCAGCATGAATGAATTATAACTAAATGTATATGTAAATACAAAAATAATGCGAATATATTGTATGAATATACATACAAGAATTGTATGAATATACACACAAGAATTATATGGGTAAAATTTCCCAAATTCTATCAAATTCTATCATGTGATAAGCCAGAAAATCCACTGTGAGTAATATATGAGAGAGCTGTGACGTCACAATAGAATATGTGCAATGTAATCTTCATTCTCTCTTCATAGTGTTAAGGACTGTGCTCTAAAAAATTTCCAAAACAATGCACTTCAAATACCCTACACGTAAGAGCGTAGTAGTAAGGCGTTCGAATTGCATTGGAGCTGCATTATACTCTCCGTTTAAAGAGAAGTGAATAGGCAGACGAAAAAAGAACTAGCAAACTATTAAAGATCAAGGGCAAATTCTTAGATGACCAAGAGTATCTTCGAAAATACCCTGTATTGAAAACAAGATATACTAGCATTAATGTACAAATAAATATTATTATTAATAATTATATAATAATACAAATTATGTATATATTCTTCATTTGTGCTTATAAGTTTGCTAAATATTTATTGTTAATAATAATTAAATTAAAACATAATTAAAATATATTTTCAGAACACATACAACCCTTACTAGAGTAGACAAGCAAAGCGCTTCAATTCGACTCTGCTCAAATTTTATAGCAGCAATAAAAGTGATGTAAACAAAGAGAAGAAGAGGTAGAAGAATAGCGGCTACACTGGAGAAGGAGAAGTCTGAAGAAGGAGAAGAAGAATAACATCTAGAGTGCACATTTTGTGCGTACGCTTTATGCTCTTCTCTGCATCAAATCATAAACTTCTCGTTGCTTTCGTCTCATTCGCACAGTGGGGCAATGATCTTGATGATAAGAAAATTATTTTTAATGCTCTGTGAATGTGTGTGTTATTTGAATAGATTGATGGAAAATATAAAAATTTAATACAAATATTTATGTATTTAAATAATGCATATTTTTGAATAATATTTATTTAAATAGTGCATCACATAATATGAACATAATATGTAATATTATAATAATCTAATCTAAACAAATTCATATGTTTATAGTTTCTTCGAGTGGATTTTTACAGCGTTTTGTTTACATAGACTACAGTAAACACACTCTCACTCACACACACACAGGCACACTAACACTACACGCACACTCACACACACTCTTACTCTTCTCGCACACACACACACACCCACTGAAGGCAAGGCAAAACACATAAATGCGCACACACACGCCAAGTTGACGTCGCCGCATTAACAGCAGCGCAGCAAACGGCGGCAGCAGCCAAGCAAACGCAGCAACAACAACAACAACAACCATAATAACAACAACAACATAAACAATAACAGCAAAGACAACAACAACAGCAAAAACAAAAACAACAGCAAAAACAGCAGCAGCAAAGAGCGACAAAGAAAAAAGCGTGCGAAAAATCAGCCGCAAAACGCGTGACGTCACACTTGCCGCACGAAGATGCGCACAAAAAGTGGCAACAACAACATGAACAGCAACAGCAGCAGCAACAACAACAATAGCAGCAAAAACGACAACAGTAAAGCAACTTATAAAGTTGTAAAAGCCTCAAAAAGCCAACTCAGCTTAGACATCTTGGCCATGGCCATGGTTATGGCTATGGCTATGACTATGACTATGACTATGGCTATGGCTAAGGCAATGAGAGATGCCGCCGCCCCAAGTCTCGCTCAATCTCAACTTGGCTAACAAAACAGTTGGCGCAACAGGCGGCGCCTTCGCTGGCTAACTTGGCTAACAGCAGCAGGCGCACAGCAAAGCCAAGGCGCCAACTGCGATGCAGGCAAAGAAGCAGGTGGCAAGGCAGAGGAAGTAGAAGACAAAGACGATGACGAAGACGAAGAGGAGGAGGAAGACAGAGACAGAGACAGAGACAGAGACGAAGACGAAGAGGAAGACGCAGAAGAAAACGTCCACATCGTCGCTGTCGTCTTAATGTGACAGACGCGAGTGTTGGAGTAGCTCTTGCTTCTGCTTCTGCTTCTCCTTCTCCTCCACCTTCTTCTTCTTCTTCTTGTTTATGTTTATTGTTGTTGTTTCAGTTTTTCTTGCTTTTGTTGCTGTTTGGCGTTGGTGTGCGGCATGACGAGCAAAACTTTGCAAAGCTTTTTTTGCTAGCCACCAGAATTGAGCATGTTTGAAGCAAACATTTATTATACAGAATATTTCGAACATACTTTATAGAATTGAAAAAATATTGCAATTATTTTTTTTTTTAGATTATATAGACAACATTTAATAGAATTATAAGTTATTAAAATAATATTTTAAAGGCATATTAGGAACACTTTTTATAGATTTATAAATCATAATAGTCACTTTTCGTAGATGACATTTTATATTTTAATTATTTTGTATAAAATATTTAAAAAAACATTAAATAGAATTATAAATTTGTGTTGTGTTATTATGTTATATAGAATATTTACAAAATATTTTATAGTATTATAAATTATTATAATTATTTTTAAAAAATATTTGTAACATATTTTATAAAATTTTATTTTTTATAAAACATTTAGATAATATTTAATTGAATTATATACTATTATAATTAATTTTTATAGAATATTTTTAAGATATTACATAGAATTGTAAATTATTATAATTATTTTTTATAGGTTTATTTAGAAAATGAATTATTATTCATTATGAATTATAATAGTTATTTGTAGTTATTTGTTAAAGGATATTTGGAAAACTTTATAGAACATAAAAATAAACATAAAATGTTTAAAATATTTTAAAGAATGGAATATTATTTAAAAAAAATATATTAATAATAGTCTAATATTTTGTTTCTAAAACAAATATTGTATATTATTGGTATTAATAATATAAATTATAAATTTAAAAACATATGATGAAATATAAATATTTAAAAATATAAATAAGTTATTAAAAAAAATTATTAAAATATTCTATTTAAATAAGTAAGAAGTTATTAACAACTCTACAAAGCAAAGCAATTCATCTACAAAAGGAAAATTGTATGACTCATTGTGGTGTCAGGTACAGTTGTTGACCTTCAGCTGGAAGGAGAGAGACGAGAGCGAAAGAGAGAGAGAGAGAGGTAGAGTGAGAGCCACTCGCTGCAAGTTGGCAGCCATCAACTGATGCTCAACTTGCCACAGGCAGCATTCAAGTGGCCCATTAGGCGCACTTAAAACGCCCACAGAGACGCCCACACACACACACACACAGAAAGAGAGAGAGAGACAGACAGACATACAGCCATCAGGACAGACTGGCCAAGTCAAATAGGAAAAACTCTATTAAAACACCCACTAAAAGAAAAATTACAGACACTTGGCAGGCAGCTCAAAGAGCAGGACACCTAAACAACATGCACTGCCAAAAGATTTCCTACCAACTTCTACATTTTTCCTTTTTAGACCCTGTGTTTAAAAAACACAAAAGGGTCTATTAACTTTGTGCAAAGTCGATTTGTGTGTAAC
>JBANCZ010001891.1:0-18532 GCA_037040025.1 Sphaerogastrella javana | reverse complement strand
ATCAGAACACACACAATTGAACAACAACAACTCTACAGTCCACCGCTCTACCAACTGAGCTATCGAAGGCGCTGTCCGGCACGATTACCAAACTTAAACAAAAGCCAAAAGCTTTTTCCCAAAAAGCTACATAGCTTTTACTCAACGTCGTCCCTCACCCCCTACGTCACAATCACCCTCTCAGACGAAAGTCTGGTACGCTATAAATAGACATTGCACTCGCATCAATTGTGCGCATGACGTCACTGCAGGAGCTATTTATGGAGCGACCATGGTGAAATGAAAGAGAGAGAAGATGGATGGAAAAGATGGCACACCATTTGGACAGAGTGTGCGAGTGCGACAGCCATATTGAGTGACACAAAGCCCATTGAATCATTTTTAATGAATGCGCTCCAGAAAAAGTGCTCAATTTATGAGTAGCTCATTCAATTGCTGGAGAGTGCAAAGTGTATGAATGTGGGCAAGACGTGTGGTCGACGAGTGGATGCCCTATGCTGCAGTATAATATTGGAAATTCAAAACCCCTGTAAGCTCATATGCATCAAATCATTTTTTTTCATCATTTCACCCTCGCACACACTTACCACCACCACTGCGATAGCAGAGATAGGGAAAACGCCAGACATTGCCAATGCCAATGGCATAACCGATGAGCGATAGTATGAATTCGGCTTTTGAGCTCCATTGTCCTCTATCAGCATCACGTAATATTCGTTTAGTCCTTCGCGGCGCTCTGGCTGGTTGCATTCCAATTTGAAAATATTATCTATTTGCCTCTGTACTTAAAATTTTGATTGACTTAATTTTCCATGTATGTACTACTGATAAACCATTTGTTAAGGTATCAATCCATGTTTTTGCTATGTGTAACAGATGTAAGGTCATGTCGGGGTAAAACTATCAATCAGGTCGTCTGTAGAATAATCCCTATTTCTATGGATTATTAGTTCGACTTGTGAAATTCAAAGTTTCTTTAAGAAAATTTGAAAATTTCTAATACAAATAATTGGTAGATGCTAAATATTAATTGATGTTCGTTTGTTCGACTTATAATAACATGGAATAAATATTTCAATTTGAGATGTAAATCTTCAATTAAATTTATCGTCAACATAAAATACAACTTGCATATAGGTTTTAGTAAATGTTAACTATATAGTATATACTATATATATATATATACTTTTATTGGCAACTGTTTAGCATCGTTAAAGTTTATAGGTTTTTTAGTTTTCACGGGTTTGCGCTAATCCTAACTTATTAATAAGATGAGTGGTATCTGTTTTTGTTAAAGCTTCGTTTTACATCGTATCATATAGCGCCCGATTCTGAGGCAACTGCCTCACTTCTAGCACAGTTTGAGAAGTGAGAACAACAGCAGTAATATCGTTGATACTATCGTATGTTTGGGAGCCGCATTACGACCGGCAACAGCTATATAGTCATCGGGTCGTCGGGATTCGCGTTTCTCGGCCTTTTCGCAAATATTGCCGCAATTCGCATGCTCGCATATATCGCATATATTCGATTTGGGTGCGCGATAGAACTGGCGCGAGCGTCGAGCTGAAAGTAAAGATCATACATATAAATATAAGCGAAATAATTCTTTTTTACAATTTACTCTCAGGGCATAACGTACCGTTATCGTAGTAGTCGTACATGATGACCGGAACTGGTCTATGCTTGGTCACCTTCACCGTTTTATAAGCATGCAGCGTGGGGCATACCTCACGCCTATCCAGATAATCGAAGTAGATGACAACCTTCGTATCACGCTGTTGTGTCTCCACCTTCTTGATGCGCTCACTGGATTCCAGTGTGGGCAGCGTGTCTGTGTCCACCACAAAGCCACTGGGCAGATGCACCTCCATTACAGCCATGTTCGAGCGCTCTGCATCGCCGGGCACTGAGACAAAGCTGGCGCAGGCGGAGAGATGCAGATAGTCTGCGTGGGAGTTACGATTCACTGTCGGATCCAGTACAAAACGTGGCCAGGCACTGGTCACATTCGTATTGTATCTGTAGCTAACCTGTGCTAGCGCCATGCCACGGCCAGTTGCCGAGACACTAATGTTCTTTATAGTATTGGGTAGCTAGAAATAAGAATATATAATACAGTAAAATAATACGTTTAAAGAATACTCTTCCACTGCCCCTCTTATATGCTCAAACGAACCTCTACGCTCTGCATAGCCAGTGAATTCTGGGCATTAACATTGAGTATGGTTTCGGCACCCTCGCCATAGTGAAAACCAATCTGTACATTATTGCCCTGGCTGGAGAAACGTTCGGAGAAAGCAAGCAGTGCCTGAAGTGCCACAACCGTATCCTGTGAGCCAACAAAGCCGCCCCAGGCATTACGCTGATCCATTAACCAGTTCAAAACGGGTAGTGCATCTGAAACCAGATTATTCTCGAGCAGTGCGAGGGCTGCATACGCTGAGATTTCAATATTGACGCTACGCGTGGCATTATACCAGGGCGAGTGCTGTTCGTTTGTGGGCGCCGTCTTGTTCCACCATTTGTGTCCATCGCCATTGATGGCGAGCGAATCGAGACGCTGCAGGAAAGCCGCCTTGGCATTGTGATTGGCTCGGGAGAGCACATAAGTGCCAAGGGCCATGGCATGCAGATTACTAGAGCCATCCAGACCGCGCGTAATAAAGTCGAGTGCCTTATTGATGTTGTTGCGGTACTCCGGATGCAAATCCTGTAAGGAGTTATACATTAGTAGTTGATTATATGATATCTTCTATTGGGCCTACCGTGTTTTCCATCATGGCCAATGTCACAAAAGCCGTCAAACTAATACCGCCATCATCGAACTGCTCAAAGATATCGCCGTGCTCCTCATAGCCACCATTGCCGGACTGCACGATGGCCAGGTAGGCTAAGGCGCTGCTGAGCACATGCTCATCCACCTGGATATAGGGTGCCGCCTGGCGTAAGGAACGCGCCACATACGCTGTCAGCCAGGTGGAGCTCTGTTTGGCAGAGAGACCAAAAGCGCTGAAGGCACCATTCTCATGACGATAGTAGAGAAGACGCTGATAACCCACAGCCAAATGACCCAAGGCACGCTGCTCCAGCTCTGGGGTAAGTTGACGCAGGCGCTGTATAATTTGAAGAGTCAGAATTAGAAATTAGGGCGTAATTTAAATAGTTATATATTTTGCACTTACCCCTAGGTATTTGAGCACCATGAGATTGGGCACAAAATGTATCATGGTCTGTTCACCACAGCCTGTGGGCAGCTGTATAAGCTGCTCCAGATTGCCAACAATGCTGCCCATGAGATCGCCCACAGCGCGCACCTCAATGCTGCTAGAATCAGGTATAGCATTCCGGGGCACCTTGATGCTAACATTATGTTTGCGCGGGGCATTCGAGTTGAGCTCGAAAAGGAAACCGCGATTCACCCACTCCGTTGCACCGGCATGCTCCACCAATAACATGCGCTCCACGGTATCGCCAGCCTGGGCGGTGGTTGCCACAGCCTTGACAGGCAGAGCGCCCACACGACGTGGCGTTACTATGAAGGAAACAGAGCGTGCCGACTTGGAGGGAACCTGTATGGTGCGACGACTGTAGAGCTCCAGTTCTGCATTAGATAAAATAAAACATATTACACTATAACATTTTGGAAGGTACTTATAGATCTAAAGAGCTACGTACTGGGTCTATTGGTCTGCTTGGTATCCAATTGCGGAAAATCAAAGTCCTGTGCGGTGTTGTAGAAGGTGACGTCCACGCTGAGATCACGTTCACCATTATTATGCACCACAAAGGGCACAGCAATAAGCTCATCTGCAACGGAAAAGGGTAAGTATATCGAAACCTTTGAAATTTGTTTATCCCTCCTACCCTTTTTCATGGAATAAGGCAGTTCTGTAGCTATATAAAACTCCTTGTAAGCCTCCAGCTTGCTACGGGGTGCATTCAAACCCAAACCATTCACCGGATCCAAAGAGAAGGCTGACAGCGCCCAGGAGGTCATATCACTAGGTATACGTCGGTGCAATGTATTGCGTCCGTCACTGCTAGCCGAGATGTTCAGGAAGAGCCAAGTTGGTGATGGGTCACGCATGACATGTACACGCGGGTTGTGCCAGTAGGGCTTGGGTGTATAGGAGAAGGCGTAGCGTCCTTTGCCCGGTGGCAGGGTATTCACCTCGATTTTGTGTGCCGGCCCTATGTCGGTCTTCCTAACGGCAGTCAACCTGTCATCCTCCTGAGAATCCTCTCTGTCCAAACTTGGTGTAGTTTCAGCTTCTGTGTAGACAAATTCAAATAAATCTAAAATGTTTAATATTTGATTCTTCAGATCTACCTTTCTCTACAAAGTAATCTGTATTGGACATGGTTATAACGCCCGATTCCTTGCCCGGCGAACCCACTGGGGTATTCACATCACTCAGTTCATATTCGTGCAGCGCATCCATCAGACGTTCATGTGTGAGGTCATGGCCTGAATGTTATACGAATCATAAACATGATTAATCAGTTATGGATATTTCTTAGATCTCACTTACCACTGCGAAGTTTTGCAGCATTTTGATCGACCACCATCAGACCCACGTAGGAGTAGGGCTTGGTGCTAATGGCAATGTCTATATCTTGGCCAGGTGGCGCTCGAATAGGCGCTTCAATTTGCACCTGTCGCACAAAAAGATACATGCATTACAGATTAGATGTTTAAAATTATTCAGAATTTGGACACCTACAGCATTCAAAAGATTCTCCTCGAAGCGTATGATCTGCTCATCATAAACAAACTCTCCATTGACAACCATATAGACAAGCAGCTTGGCGCGTGGCATCATGGCAAAGGAGGCCAAAAACTTGATCGTATGATAGGTATTATCAGCCACCTATAAGAATACAATAACAAACCATTATTAGTTTCATTACAAAGTAGTTAAGAAACCAAACCAACTGACATCTACGGTGCGTGACAGTATAATGTCACCGCGACCAACGATCTGATACATAAAGTACTTCATGGGTTCGTTCGAGTAGACAGCCACTGAAATTTCCTGATTCACCATGGGTCTATGGATTAAATAAATGAATGGTTCTTACATTAAACTAACAAAAATTGATTAATTGTTTGATTAAACTCACTTGTCATTTAGCACCTTGGCTGTTATATAGTTTTTGCTATGCAAATGCTTGCGGGGCACTTTGCCCACATCGGTTACAACGCCCAGATAATCGACTATAATCGAATGAAATTCATCCTGATCGCCCACTGGCACCGTGAACTTCATCTTGAACTCGCCACGTGCATCTAGGCTATAGACGGTGCGATTATACATTTCACTGCTGCCATAGACATTCGTTAAATAGGCCGTAATCTCTGGATTAAAATCACGCAAAGAACTCCCATCGTTCCGAGCAATGCGCGCCTAAAGATGGAAAAAGGGGTATATATTTATCCTTTAATGATCCAATGCAATTCCTGCTTACAGTTGCTTCAAAGGGCACGCCGGGTATATAATAACTGGGCAGCTTGACCGCCTCCACGCGGAAATGATTCAGATAGAGTGTAAGCACCGTTGAATAGTTCTGCACAGAGCCCGTGGAGCGCTCCTCTACAAGTGCATCCAGTAGATACTGACGCTCGTAGTCCTGCTTCAGGCGCAGCTCCTGTTGTATATCAAACTCAAAGTAGGCATGGCCATCGATGGGCACCACCTTCCGTGTGATTAAGTCATTGACAAACGGTTGCAGTGAGCCAAAGAATGTGGGATAAATAGAGAGCGTAGCCTCGCCCACAATGGGTTGACCAAAAGCGTAGCTAGAGGGATATATAATAAATGCAAATTATAATAGTTCAAATTACGGATAGATCATGTAATTCTACGCACTGTGCCTTCACCGTGGCCGCAATTCTTCCATCTTTATAGATGGCCTTCCTTGGCGTATCAATGTCTACCACGAACTTCGGCAATATATGATCGAGTATCTCAAAGGTTTGTCGGTGATGTTGTTCGGATACCTCGACATTGATGGACCACTCTCCGAAGCGTGGATAGTCTGCCAGCTGCAGCTCATTGGAGTAAATCGAATTGGTAAGACGTATGTCCTGGTAGCTACGTATGATATTATTGCCCGAGTCCTTGATCTGCACGTGCACACGTCCATAGCCACGGGCGGGCTTCAAATTGGCATCCAGCAAGAGAATGCGATAATGCACCAGATCTCCAGGTTTATAGATACTTTTATCCGTCTGCACTAGCACCGTGTGCTGCTTGGGCTCAAAGTGTAGCTGCGTCTCATTGGTGAAGATAATGCCACTTAGGCCCTCTGCCGTAAGGCGATAGCGATCTGCTTTCAGCGCGGGTGTCTATATGGAATATATGCAATTTCACATTTATATAAAAGACATGGAGTATATATAGTACTCACATCAAAGTGCAGCAACTGCGTGGAGTAGGGTCGCAGTTCGACCGTCTTAAAATCCGTATAGGTACTGCTCAGGATACCCACTTTGACGCGCACCGGCTCCAGGGCCTTGTGTATGCTAACTGCGACATGGAACTGTGAGTTGGGTCGCACGGTGTTAGGTGCAATTATGGAATACAGGCTGAAAATCCGGAAATGAAATTAAAATGAAAATGAAAACATTACAAAATATGGCTAAAGCTAATTGATGTGCCTCATAATACCCTGTATTCCATAATTTCATTATAAATTCTTTCAGTCTACCAGAGCTATGAAATATACGATTCTTTTCGCTCAGTCTATAACTTGAACTGTTATCTTAATCTCTACGTTGGCAGCATACCCTTCTCGCACTCATTCGTATGCAGGGCATTACGAATCTGTACTTAATTCCAGCCACACCACAATGAAATTGAGACAATGTGCCGCAAGTAGTTGAGTTGTTCAATTTTAGTTTTCAGTTTGTTATTGTTGTTTGTTACTTTTTTTTGGGCTATTACACCTATGCTGACATGGTAGCTGAATCGCTATATATACACACATATTTCGGTGTCTAACGGAAGATCCACTCAACGTGCGAATCGCTGAGGTAAATGTACGCTATGTACATCTGTTTCGGTCGCTCTGGTCTTGGGTTCGAGTTGGGGTCAGACTGTTCGCTTTTTGCTTGTTGGCTTTTGATTCATGTCGGAAATGGCTTAAAGCGGGCTTAGAGTTTGGCAAGGGCACGGGGCGGAGCGTGCGGCATTTGTTATTGTTGCGGTTTGGCTGATGCATCGCTTGGCGAATTTCTAATAACAATTATAACAGACAATTGCAGCTGCCATGACTAAGCTGAGTCAGCGCTAGGAAATAATTTGCTTATGCAAGAAACTAGACAACATTTAAAAGAAAATAATCTATGTTTCCACAAATATTTCCAGTATTCAAAAGGAAAAAAGAGAAGTGTGTGAGAGAGTGACTGCATTATATGGACTGCAATATATTAGAGCTTTTCATTTTTGAATGGAAAGTGGAAAACCTGAAGTGGGTCAACTGGAGAATTGAGATTAAGAAAAGAGCTCGAGGAAATGTTGAAGCTTGCTCAGGTAGACTTTTAGTATTGATTGAGATATAGTGAAAATTACAGTTGTAGTTGCTCTAAGATTTGATAGGTAAAAAAAAAATTAAACAGAATTTAATGTTTCTTTGTATTCCAAAGATTTTATTGAATTATGCTAACCAATTCGGACTAATTAATTCTCTACTAAGCGATAAAATGCGCTTTAAGAATAGAACAGATTAAAATATGAAGATCACCTCTAATATAAAATTCAAGCAAATCCAAATTAAACGTGAAAGTTAACTTGAAAGAAATCTTGACAAATCTCCAGTCTCAAACAAAGCTTGGAAATCTTAACTAAATTTAATATATACACATACAAATGCGCAAAAAAAAACTACCTGATTAACCAACTCATCAATCTTAAATTGACAATACTATCTGGAAGTGCCTAAAATTCTCCCTAATAAAACCGAAGAAACAATAATAAATAGACTTTAAAAAAAAACCATAAACAAGTTTAAGATATTTCGCAATCGCTTGGACGTCATTAATTCAATTAACTCTTTAAATACATTCACACGCAACAAGGAGTTGCCAATAAATTAGACCAATTTTGGTATAATTTGAACCAGGCAGTCTTGGCCAAAAGTAACTCGAAAGTGTATTCAGTGCACGACTTGCAACATTTTCTTCAAGTTGTCTACATATAACAATTTATTCGTGCTGATTTTTTGGGCTCTGATGCCCGCTTTGGGCCAACAAACAGGCTGTAGTAAGAGTGGGGCGAAGAAGGAGAAAGAGATAGGCAGTTGAAGAAATAGGAAGAGAGACGGGTGAAGGTGCCTCAAAGTAAAAAGAGTGGGTTCATTGCGAAACCCAGAGACACAAGCCTAACTATGTCGAGTTGTGTCTGTCTCACAGTCTCGGTGGCACTGTCTTACTCTCTCTCCCTCTCCTCACTCTTTTATTGTATTATTCCCCATCTCGTTGCCTCTGTCTCTCTCTTTCTATGGCTACCTGTTTGTTTGTTTTGTGTCTTATGGGGCGTAATGCACAGTTTTTTTTAGCTTGTTCTAATTTCAATTGTTGCCGCCTAACCTGTTCCCACAATTTTTGAAGTTTTGGCTAACCCAAAAAACAGGTTCCTAACTCTGTGTAACTCACGTTGATAAACAACGCAAAAAAAATGAAAAACGTTTTCGCTTTTTCGCTGTGCAGCGCCTCAAATTGCAAGTGACTAAAGTGAGTTAAACGCTTGAATGCAGCCGCTTAAATTTCCGATATGTATACTATATCGATAAAGTTATCGATGGCAACATTTAAATATATATATTTAGGTATTGTCGTACAGCTGTATGGCTTGCCTTGAATGCCTTTGCTGGCGCCTTAAAAGGCAAGATATGAACTTGTATAACCATGACAGCACAGAGTTCGGTAATGCTTAAATCTCAGCCATTTATGGCTAAAGAGAGAGAAAGAGAGAGAGAGAGAGAGAAACAGGGTGACAGTGAAAGAGCAGAAGAATGTGGGAGTGGGAAAGAGAGAGCAGGCTCTAACGCCAACGTCTCTCGCTTTTAATTACAAATCAATCAGAATTCTGCGAAAACCGACAACAATACTCATGCATTGGCATTCATGAGTGTATTCATTGCATAGCGTTGTATTCGTGAGTGTATTCATTGCGCTACACTTAATGTCTGACGCTGGTCAGCGCTTGACAAGCCTCAGCTCAAGGTGAGGCCAATCGGAAATCGCACCGTAAATATAAATTCTTGCTCTGTCCAAGTTAATGTGTCACCTCAACTACAGGGTGACTCATGCGTAACATTTTAGTCTACACTTAATCAGCAATTAAGTAAATTCATAGTTAGCAATTAGCTAAATTTAGTCTGTCCAAGGCAGCTACTACTTAGTTTTAATGAGACACTTGCTATGCAGCATGGAAAGTATACTAAAAACAACACCCTGTATATGCTATAGCTGTAGTTGGTATTATATGAGTTCACTACATGCGTGTGCGTACGTGTATCTATGTGCGTAGGTCGACTGAAATCTCGCCTACTTGAGATCAGCTTGAAGTTATCTCATTCATTTTTGATGAGGTCTTTGCTATTTGTACCCTGTAATATTTGTGTGTGCATAAAGAAGGTATAATACTTTCAAAAATATGCTCTTCAAGGAGGAACAAACTCAATTTGCGTATGATCTCATAAAGCGAGTTATGGCGGTAAATAACACCTCTAGTAGAATTTGGTTTGGCGAAGAAATTTCTTCGGTTTTCGTAGGGAAAGACACGTATAATCATTATTTTAATTTAAATAAATATGCAAATTTATCCATAAATCTTCAAGGATTTTGAACTTGTAATCTAAAAGGTATTAAATTCTATAAATCTACAAAGATTAGTGATCGAAATATGTTCTAAATGGAAATCATTTCCAATTCGACCTGTTCTTTATCATTTCAAAAATTTGACATAGCTTTTTTCCAGGATATCTTTTAGCTGTGCAGCTTTAAAGTTTTGTCTCTATGTTGTTTCATTTGTAGCATGAACTATAAAAAGTTGCCTGGAAGCTGAGTTGTTGCTCTTGTTGTTGTTGTTGTTGCCCTCGCTCTCTTTGTTGTTGTTGTTGTTGTTTGATGCTAATTTCTTGATTACACCTTGTAAATTATATGGCATAGGGCATATGAGGCATAGATAATGAGTGATTGCCGCATGTTACTGCCGGCAAATGTCAAAAAAAGAGAAAGAAATAAATACAATAAGAAAAAAGGGGGAAGAGCAATCCAAAGTTGGTTTGTTGCTTCAGTCTTTTGTTTGCTTATTTCGACTCGGTTAAGTGGCGTGATGTCATTTCATTTATTTCTGTTTATTTCTACTCGTTGTTGTTGTTTGTTTCATTGTTGTTGTTGCTGTTGTTGTTGTTGTTGTTTGTTTTCTTTATTAATACAACATTTGTGCAACTCGTCACCTGTATGGATATTTGTCCAAGTCAACTATGCGAACGAGTGTGGGAGTACAGGCTGAATGAGTGCATGCTGTGAATGTAGAGTGTATATGAGTGTGTGTGTGAGTGTAGTGTGTATGTGTGTGTGTATGTGTGTGTGTGTGTGTGTAGAGTGTGTGTGTTTGTGAGTGTATTTCTATGATATATTTACTATTTGTACTAACCCCTGAGCAGCTGTGCGCGTTGCGTCCAGTAAGAGTAAATAACTTAGCGCTAAGAGCACCCTGTTAGCGCCCATGTTGTGCTTGTTGTTGTATTTGTTTGTTGTTGTAATTTAACTTAAGTATAAACACGTTTCACAATTAAATTGCTAAAATTATTAGCGCGCACATAATTCACTGTTAAAATTTTGTATTTCTTATTTAATTATTTGTATTTTTTGTTTCATTTATTCACTGCTTGTTTATGTCGAGTTCGAGTGGGTCGAATAATATTTTTAATTTATTTATTTATTTTTTTTTTGCAGCGAGCTTTAAGCTTGTTTGGCTATTGCGAGATTGCGCCAACATACAACAAACACAGCAAATGCAGTGTGTTTTTTGCTGTTGTTGTTGCTGCTGCTGTTGATTTTTATTGTCGTATTTTTTGTTTCACTTTCGTTGAGCGGCGGCGTTCACCTGCTTCTGCTGCTGCTGCTTCTGCTACTGCTGCTGCTGTTGTAGCAGAGCTGCTTGGCTGGAAGATTGAAAAACTTTTTGCAGCTCAAAAAGTAATATGTTGCAACGTTTCACTTTTGCATTTATTTCTACCCTTTTTTTTAGATTTTGTTGGTTGGGTTATAGCCATGATATGGTTGGATATGGTATGGGTATATTATGGCATATCGATAAGCTGCTTGGAGACAACTGAAACGCTTGAGAAATGCATGTTGCGTCTGTCTCTCATGACTTGGCTGAGGCATCTTAAGTTACTTTTGCTGTCAACAGATGACGAGATCTGAAAGTCGAGGGTACAGAGAGAGAAAGAGAGAAAGAGAGAGAGAGAGATATAGAGAAAGAGATAGAGAGAGAAAGATAGAGAGAGAAAGAGAAAGAGAGCGAGTAGAGCAGAGAACTCTAACTAAAAGCCTGCCTTACAGAATTTCCATTTCGATTTGCCAGGGATTTAAAAGCGAATTTCAGACTATCATATATTCTTTAATTTTCTAGTTGATTTGCTTTATATGAAACGTTTAAATTTATGCAAATCATAGCCACATAAATGTAAAATTTAAAATTATTTATAAGATTGTACATTGTTGTTAAAAAATTAATTTAATCTACATCTAATCTGAGAGATTGTAAATCCTTTGTAAATTTTTGTTTACTTTTACTACTTTATACGCATGGATAAAATCTAAGGCACTTTACAGAATCTGCTGCGTAATACGAAATAAAACTAAATATAATTATTATAATTACATGCCGCAGATTTGTGTTGACTGGCCATGAAAAGGCTCTATAGGAAGAGCAGATGAATTAGCTAAGGCAAGCGGCGCTTGTGCTAAGTACAGGTAATCCACTCTGAGAGACGAATACAGAGAAAGACAGCGGGAGAGAGAGAGAGAGGAAGAGGGAGAGAAAGAGAGAGAGAGAGAGAGGGGGGAAACGGAGAAAAACAGTGAGAGAGAGGGAGACAGAGAGAGACAGTGAGAGAGAGGTAGAGAGAGAGAGGGAGAGCGAGGTTTTGGGGCGTTAATTTAGTAAGGGGATTGGCTGAGCATGCCTCAAGGCATGTTGCACGTTGCATGTTGCACGCTGACTGCATTCCATTAATTAACAATTAGTGCCATCAAAAGGCGCGACCGCAACAACAATGTCGTCTCTTCTGAGGGGCAGAGGGGTAAAGAGAAGGGTTTGTTGTAAGGGAAACGGCATCGAAAACTCTTTGCTCTTTTCCGGTGTTTCCAAAACCATGTTGAATGACAGGATATGCGGTAGCGATGCGTATATAGTGAATATACTCAATATACTGTATAAAGAAGAATGGAAGAGTTGATAATGATGCAGCAACGCCTTGGTGGAGGGGGGAGATTTGGTAGCTGCCACATATCAGATTTGACCGTTAAGACAGGCAGCGCATGATGGCAGATGGGAGCAAAGATCATCAAGAGAGTCAGGGACAGAGAGGAAAGAGAAACTGTGAGTGATGTCAAAAAAGATGACAGCGATCAGAGACGATGACGTTGCGGCCGACTGATGACTTGTGTAATAAGTGGAAAAGAATCTTGTCTAGAAACAATAACTCGTTGCCTTTCGTTGAACTTGAATTTTAGAGTTGCAACATGCAACATGCAGCAACGGCAACAACTGCCACAACTGCAACAACAGCAACAACAACAGCAGCAACATGCACTTAATGATGGTCTCTCCGCTTGGCTAGTGGTAGATCTATCTCGCTCTCTGACTCTGGCTCTATCACTGCGGCTGCGACTGGCTGCTTGCCTAGCCTGAGTTGCTGTTGCTGTTGCAGTTGCAGTTGCAGCAGCTGCTGTTGCTGCTGTGCGCCTGTTAACTTGGCCATGAAACATTCGATGCTCTGGCGAATTTCACAACCGGCATTGGGAAAATTGTGAAAAAGTGAGTTGAGAAAAAATAAAAGAAATACACACACTCAAACAAACACTCACACACATTCACACACACACACTCAAATACACACATACAATATCACTCACTTCCACCCAACCGGCTACGTGTTTTTCTTGTTTTCTTTTCGACCGCATCTACGCGATCTTGAGCTCAATTCTCAATTCTTGCATTACACCCTCCCATCCTCCATCGCCCACTCCCAATCTCCCGGCTCCATGGCCAACTGACAGTCTGTAGTAGTTTTCAGTGTCTTTTGCTGGAACTCGTTTCTCTCCATATTTGTGCGTGGCGTCAGCAACAACAGCAACATCGACAACAACAACAGCAACATAAACAGCAACAACAGCAACATCGACAACAACAACAACAACAACTCGAACATCATGGTCGGCATCTTAACCGCAAATCCTTTCGGATATGAATTGAATTCATATATTATTTATGATCTGTTTATTTTTATTGTGCATGCCAGATGATCATTATCTCGTTTTATGCTCATTATTACAAACTTTGATAATCATAATGATAAACATAATAATGAGCATGTTGCTGCTGGAAATTGTGGAAAGAGAGAGAGAGAGAGTGAGAAAGAGAGAGAGAGAGATAGATAGAAAGAGATGCTCTTCGGAATGTTATGGCTGTCAGAAATGAGAAAAACTTCTAATTGGAATTGCTAATCAAGTTGGGCAATTTTGGCTGATTTCAAGCCCCGCAGCAAGAAAAAGAAGAAGAGGAACAAGAACAAGACGAAGAAGAAGAAGAAGAAGTAGAAAAAGTGTTTGCTCTTGATGGACTCCTATTAGTGATTCTTGAGTGTAAGGGGTTGTTTTTGGGCCAAGATGAAGTTGAATTTTATTGTAGAGGTAGAATTATGCCTATAAAATAATCCAGAGAATCAATAAAGATAATAAAAGTGCTTAGGTGTGTGGGTGTAATATAGGGGAAATGTAAATAACAAAAATTATAATTCAAAATAATCCTTCGTATAAGAAGACTCTACACTTATTTTGTCTATAATTTATTATATCATTTGAAAGCTTTGATCTCTGGATAGAAATTACAAATGCGAATAATATTTTAATATATTGTTTTGAAACTATTATACATGTGTAAAATAAAAAATACTAAAATTATTATCATATTGAAAACCCCTACATTAATATCATCTATAATTCATTATAATAGTTTAAGGCAATTTATATTTATTTATATGACATACGCTTTGATCTCTGGCAAAAAAACTTGTTGGCAAAAGCAAATATTTTTTTTAGTATACTGAACAGCGACTATAGTAAAATTGGAGTCCATATTATATATATACTATATGGCATGTATATGATAATAAAAAGTAAGTAGCACTAACATAATTCCATTCCATGTAATCGCTTGAGGCACATGCAGTGTTGCGTTTTGCCAATTCCCTAGCATTGCCCTGCGGCGCTAACAATCTGGCAACCTTGTGCTCCATTACAGCGATGCAGTGCATCGCATTGTCTGGCTACTAGCGGTATTCTTAGCGGCCAATATCCAGTTCATGCTGCCAACAACAACAACAACAACAACATCAACAACAACATCAGCAACAACATTAGCAACGACAACAACAACTGTAACAGCGACACGACTATTATGAGCCTCACACGACGTTTCTCCAAGTAAATCGCTGTGCATAGAGATAGAGACAGAGGCAGAGAGGATGAGTGGGAGAAAAAGAGATACAGAGATAATGTGTGTGTGAGAGAGAGAGAGAGGGAGATAGACATGGAAAAAGCAAGGGAGCACAAACTGTGCCTTTCCTTGTCTGAGCTCTAGCCGCTGAACCTGCTCCAGCTTTTTAGCTCCAGCACATGGCCTTAATAGTTATATATGTGTATATACACATATGGGCTTTGTGTGTGTGTGTGTGTGTGTGTGTTTAATACAAATACACTAGTGTGGCATGCTGTTTCTCTGTTGGTTATATTACATTTATTATTGTTGTTGACATGCCGCTACTCGCTGACAGCAGACAATTTAGTGGCCTCTCTCTAACTCCTAATCTCTCTCTCCCTACTTCTCTGTATCCCACAGTCTTTCTCTTTTCTCTCCCTCTCCCTCATTCTCTCTCCTCTCTACCGACAATTCCCCTTTCTTGAAGCCACTTAAACAGTGGCATAGACCAAAATCTAACACATGATGCCGCTGCTCTTTGACCATTTCAAGTGTCTGCAAGGAGCAGACCATGCCCCCAGATTGAAGAATCACAACAAGAATTCAAAGCAATTAGACCGCCAAAGTGATCGGCATGGCAACAAGCTATTTATAGCACCCCAAGACAACCTATTACATCACATCACATCCCATAGCTTCAGCTTGTTATCCCAATCCCCATCGCATCTCTTATTGAAACGGAGGCACACACTTTAATGACTGACGTTGCACAAGTGCCGCTTTTACACTTCTCTACATTTACAAAGGGGTGAGGGAGGAGTATTTGGGGGGGGGGGTGGTACGGAGAAAAAAACTGCTTTCTAATGGCGCTTCAAAAGTTTTGCCAGTTAAGAGTTATTTTCCGGCTCAATTTGTAGCAAAATGCAACTCTGTTCGATTTCGAGTGCCATTTACAATTTAAGCCATTCCGACTGAACCGAATTGAAGTGAATTGACAGTTCCTAAGTGGATTGAGTGCCTCAAGTCGGTAGGATTATTAAGAAATACCGATTAAATTATAAGAAGATCTTGTTGAATTAATGCACTTAGAATTTTTGTGCATTTGCTCACATTATTTTTGCATTTATTTTTTGAGATTATGGGGATTTTTTGCAGATTATTATAATGATAAAGAGCATACCTTTTCTTTTGAATGTAAATTGTTGTTGAACTTTTGCTTTGACATTGTTTTCTTGTAAATATTCAACAATATAGCAACATTTATTCATGTTTCAATAATATTATTGCAATTATTGAGAAACACGCACAAAACCATGTTTATGTCGTAGACGTACTTGCTAAACTGATTTAGTAGATTATTACAATGATAAAGGGCACAAAATATTGTTTAAGGAGATTATCAATATGGGAGCCTGTGCTTCAAAACAACTAGAGGGTATATTAGAATTGTGAAGCTATGCATTGTCATCTGATCAGGGATAAGAAATGTATAGCGCATTGAACATAATATTCCCAACTTTTGATATGAATGCAGTCAAAGCAAAAATAGTCGATTCTGCAAATGAATATACATACATACACATATACATACATACGTGCATACATACATACATTCATAGAGATCGAAGTAGATAACACGCATCGTCATCGTGTAAAGCTTAGATCGAAAAGAGACAAGTCATAACATACTCAGTTTAACATAATTATCTTATCACAATCTTTGTTGTTTTGATTTTTCATTGTCTCTCATTGTTTGCACTTTCGTCAACTAAAGAATCTGATGCTCTTCAAATGTCGCTGTTGTTGTTATTTTGATTTTTGATTCTCCCTTTCGTACACCTGAGTACAGAACAATGCATTGAAAATGCTCTACGCTTAGAAGCTTAGTAGAGTAGCTTTATGAACGCAAGCAAAGCTCATGAGAATATCATAGAACTCTACATTGTGAGAGAAGTGTATACTCATATAAACACTAACTAATAAACTACATGCGAATGTGTAAAAACTTGACAGTAGCCGCACTTGAAAATACCCTAAGCATTTGATTATTAAATCCAGTTAATTCTGCAATGGACGCACATACTCTATTAAACACTAATAAATATGTTTATAATGTTAATGAATATGTTTATATAATTGAAGAATTTAAGAACATTTTTTTAGATATATTGAAAGTCCATATCACATACACTTGCCAGAATAAGTATGCGTACACACTGCATGCACGACTTCGATGGTAAAAAAAACATAGTTATATTAATGATATCGTCTTGATTTCTTTTTTATATTAATAACTCATTTATTTTCATTTATTTTAACAACTTATATTCTCCCTAAATATTTAACTCTTAACAATAAAAATTAAAAACTATAAATTCAAGTGATTTGAGGCCAGAAAAAGTATGCGTACAAACTAAAATATAAGAGAAAAAGGCACTTATTTATATAAACAACATTAAATTTAATAAGAGGTTGGATACCCCTTCCTCTTAATTGTTTCAGCCAAACGTTTTGGCATGGATTGACCAATTTTTGGGTTACGGCAGATGAGATCTGATTCCATTCCTCCATAATCACCTTCTTTAACATAATCTTGGAGGTAATGGTTCGAAGGCGAATCTTGCGCTTCAGATGATCCCATAGATGCTCTATGGGGTTTATGTCCAGTGACTGTGGCGGCGAATGAAGTTGATTTCTGGTGTTGTACAGCAACCAAAGCTTTACATTATGAGCAGTATGTTTGGGGTCATTATCCTGCTGGAACCAGAAATCATCACTCAGCTACAATTTTCTCGCGCTTTGGTGTAAATTGTCCTTAAGGATTTGCATATAAGCCTTGTGATCCATTATAGTATAATTAAACACCAAGTTGCCAACTCCACTTGCCGCCATACAACCCCACACCATCACACCGCCACCACCGTGTTTAACAGTTGGAGCAAGGTTTTGCACATCTAAGGCTGTACCGCTTTTACGCCACACTAATTTGCGTCCTTTGATGCCAAAAATACAAAATTTGCTTTCGTCACTAAAAAGGACGTTGTTCCAGAAGTTTAAAGGCTTTTGGATTAACCTCTTGGCAAAATCTACGCGCTTCTTTTTATTTACGGCCGATATGAAGGGTTTCTTCAGTGCAACACAGGCATGTAGGTCCTCTTTTTTCAAAATTTTACGAATAGTGTCCTCATGAAGATCCTTGTTAAACTTTTCCTTGATATCCTGACCAATTTGGGAAGCTGTAAATCCAGGTTTCAGGCGCACAGACTTCAAAACATCCCGCTTCTCACGATCAGTCAACTTTGGTGGCCTGCCAGCACGTGGCTTTGAAGCAATAGTTCCGCTTAAATTGAAATTTTCCAGAACTCTTTGCACTGAGGAATGAGATCTGCCAACAATTTGGCCAATTTCCCGCAGAGTTTTGCCCTCATTACGGAGTTTTACAATGAGATTCCTCAAATCGGGATCAATTTCTTTTGTCTTCTTGCCCATTACGAATTGCTTAATATAATGACGAAATTCGTTAAAGCAATGTGCATCAAGAAGTTTCTATTGCTTTTAGTGCCGTTACTTGTGATCTAACGGTACCAAAAGCTACGTATAATGCATATACACACTGAGTGTAAAGTTTGTACGCATACTTTTTCTGGCCTCAAATCACTTGAATTTATAGTTTTTAATTTATATTGTTAAGAGTTAAATATTTAGGGAGAATAAAAGTTGTTAAAATAAATAAAAATAAATGAGTTATTAATATAAAAAAGAAATCAAGACGATATCATTAATATAACTATGTTTTTTTTACCATCGAA
>JBANCZ010001890.1:0-18537 GCA_037040025.1 Sphaerogastrella javana | reverse complement strand
CCAGTCCCTACTGTTGGATATTTTTTTAATAAAAACCGTATACCCTTGCGAACATTTGTAAATGTTACAGGGTATTTTTTTAATCTTGTAAGGAAAACTTTTAAATTTAATTTTGAATACTTCAATATTTGTATGAAATATTTTCGAAAACATTTAAGTTATTGGGAAATTGTATAAATTGAATTGAATAAACAATTTTGCATTGAATTAAAATTCGAAATTTTACTGTGAATATTTCAGCCTTTTATTTAATTTTTATGTGGTATTGAAATATTTTAAATTTAGTTCAAAATTTTTCTTAATTTCCTAGATATTTTTCAGTTTTCGTTTTTAAAGTGAGATTGAATTTTAAAGGTAAATTAAATCTAATATCTGATGTTTCAAATTTTGCCAATATTAATTGATTACTTAAGAAAAATATAAATAAAACAAATATTTTTCATTTAAATTGAAAAATTAAGTTTTTGATTAGATTAATCTTATTTTGTCATGTACAACATTGATTGTTAATCATGGCTTATTTTCTTTAAATAATATGTATTTAAACCCAATTTGAATGTTTGCGGTGTCGATAATAATTGTTATTTATTTGTTTAAGTGTAATCAGGTTGGTCAACATAGCCCCGATATGCCAAATATGTTCTACATACATTTGCTGTACTTAAGCTCTTCATTGTTCGCCTGAAATTTGACAATGTGGTTTATATACTATATATGTATATATACATAGAATATTAACGATAAGCAACTATAGCAAAAAACCACATGACGATTGGAACAACTTGGGCATCATTGAGCGAATGCTGATATGTTGCCGCTGCCTCTGCTTCTGCTTCTGCTACTTTTACTGATAACAATGAAACTTTTTTTTTTTTTTTGCGGTCAAGATAAGCCTTATCAGCTGCAGCGGCTATTCACACGCTTACTTATGATTTCATGTGCGTATGACCGAAAAATCACACACACATACACACACATACACACACGCATATATATATATAAACAGTCAGAGTACACGCCCTAGAAAATTAGTAAATATGTAAGCAAATGCAGTCTGGGAATACCGTTGCTTACAATCACAATCGCTCAGCTGATAAGCAACCACAGTGATAAGCCATAGCCATAGCTATACACACACACAAACACACACATACACATACACACAAAGAGACATATGTGTAATACACACATTTGTGACCGTGAGCTCGTTTTGGATTTGTTTTTGGAGAAGGCCACAAATGAAATAACAACAAAAACCTCAATAACAACAATAACAACCTCAACAACAAAAGCGTCTACAACAACAAAACCCTCTACAACAACAACCTCAACAAATACAACAAGATCCTCAAAAACAGCATTAATAAATTGCTATAAAAAAGTGCTATAAAAAGCAAATACGAATGCATTGCATTGGCGCATGCGCGGCATTTATTACTTATCACTTATCACTCCACACACGCTGTACATCACTCTGTCGTTCATTATCATGTCATCATATTAAATGTAATCATCATCATCATCATCGTGATCATCATCGTGATCGTCTTCCTCATCAAGCCTACAACGCGTGTCACATTGCCAATTTTTGTAGCACGCCATGTGATCTGCTTTAAGCCTGCTCTTTCTTTTTCTGTACTTCGCCTTACTTTTTTATTTATTTGTTGTTTATTTTGTTTATTTTTTGTTTGTATTCTCTCTTATTTTTTGGCATGCCTTCAACGTGTGCCACAAACATGAGCCGCATATTTAATTGAGTCACAAATGAGCCATGATTATGTATGAACGTACGCGTGAATACAATTCTCTTTATTTATTTATTTTTTTTTTTAAGATTTTTTTTCTGTCGTGTCACAGATTGCATATTGATGGCATTGCTCAGGCGAAATGTGTGCCAAATCTATATGTTTGTAAATAAATAAAATGAGTATATGTTTAAAAAGCAATTAATACTCTTAAATGTGTACTCATTCTGGGGCAGGAAACGGATTAGGGTCTATCAAATTTATGCTAAGACCTCACTTTATTTGATTTTTTGAATAAGTCTAAATCATTTAGAGTTTTAATTTATTTTTAAATATATAATTTAATATAATTATATATCATTTAATATAATTTAATATATAATTTAATGCAATTAAATTGAAGTGAATTTTTCGCACCAATTAATCTATATATTATTATTAAAACAATATTCATTTTTGCTTGATAATCATGAAAATATGTTTGCAGTGTTTATAGATTTTGTTGTCTAATTTCAGTTTATAAATTTAATTATTTAATAAAGACTTGAAGTATTTTTCAAAAGCTAACAAAAATATTAGAAAAACTTGACATTTCTATATCTCTTCTATCAAAAAGTGTATACTTTAACCAAGTTAAAGGAAATGATTATTGAATTGTATAACATATACAATCATTTACAATTACATATATTTTACATAATTTTTTATTGTTTTTTTATTTTTTTTTCAAGCTTTTTATGCGTTCGTGTTACACACTTTCAGCCCAAATGAGCTACCAATTAATTGGCTATCTATGCTAGCCATCTTATTGACCATTTTCACTAGTATTGCCACTAGACATATATGTCAACTGCGTTTTTTCTTTTCTAGCCATTGTTTGGCTGTACTTATGTATAGACGTGTGTATGTGTGTGTGTGTGTGTGTGTGTTTGTTGCATGCCTAATTTGCCTGCCTTGCCCAAAAGACCCATAAGAAACATTTTTCGCAATACGCTGCCTTTCAAAATGGCCAAGAGGCAGATACCGATACCGATGTATATGCCGATGTCTATACCGATGCCGATGCCGATGCCAGCTGCCAGATGACGTAGCTTATGCAATGATCTTTTGGGCCCTGTTGCATTTGCAGTTGCACTATTCGCTGTTGTCTCCATTTCGATTGTATGTTGCAAGAATACGCTATTGGGGCGCCCCAAAAAAGAAACACAACAACAACAACTTTTGCAAATGTTAAAAAAAGCATTGCCCACGTGCTGTTTGCAAACAATTTGGGTTAATTGTCTATGGATCAAGTCTACGACTTCAAATGCAACTCTAACTGCAACTGCAACTCCATTATGCTGGCTTCAACACACAACAAAAAAATTAAAAGAGAAAAAAGATTGAAATGAAATAAAGCCGCTTAACGCCTTGAATAGTGACACGCGCTTGCTGCCAATTTTGTTAAATATGGCGCATGTTTAAGCCCCACAAAACTGTCACGATAACGCAGAAGGCGACACAGATACAAACACAGGGCGAGGTACAGATAGAGGGGTATTATGCGATATATATACATAAACTATATATATATTTCTATAGTATTTTTATGCTTTTGTTTGTGACTCAGCTGCGTCAGTGCTAAAACTGAACTTTGCACCAACTGCGACTTGAACGATAATACATTTTTTAGGCGTCATTTGACGCGTTTTTTTCTCTTAGTAAAAAACTGAAAGTGAGTTTTTGTAGTTGTTGTAATTAGTGTTGTTGTTGTAAGTGCTGTTGTTGTTGTAGCTGTTGTTGTCGTGCTCATTGTGTGCTCTGTTCATGTTAATGTTGAGTAAATATTCAAAGCGTTTTACGCAATGTTTCACGTTTGCTCATTGTGATAACAATTTGCTACACTCATCGATAAATCAGCATTTGGTTGGCTCTATTTATTTTTAAGCTCAAGTTTAGTAACAATTAAATGTTTTTTTTATTTGGTTTTTATTGACTACTTCATGTTGTGTTTAAAATAAACCCGATTATTATACAGCTGCATTGGTTTAAGTTAATTTTTAATCTCTTAATGTTCAAATAATATAGTTTAAATATGATTTATAAATATGAAGGTCAGTAAATATAAATACTATAAATATTTCCAGCATTCCAAAATATAATTATAGTTTTAAATTAAATTAAACGTATTAAATACTAATGCACATATGATTAAAGTTGTAAGATATGATACTGCACAAACTGTAGATCAAATTGTGTATTATGTTCAGCTTCGCTAGTTATTTTGCCAATCTTTAACCACACATCACTATAGACAATCTTCATTTCTATATATCATTTCAATAGATCTCAAAGATCTAAAAAATTTTCTATAAATCATACAATGAACATGCTAAAAATCATGCTACCGCCAGATATATATATTCCTTCCGCGATCGTGCATTCAACACGCCTGTTTACTTGATCTATAAGTCAGCACATGCACCTTGCTATTTGAATTCCATTGAAGTATCTTTGTATCTGTATCTATGTATCTCAATGTATCTGTCTTTTTCTCTCTCTCTCTTTCTCTGTCTCTCTGTCTGTGTTTTTTTATGACAAATGCTTGTGCGATTCATAAAGCATCGCACTTAGCATATAGATATGCATATTGAAAATAAAAAAGAGAGTAAAAGAGTAGAGTGTACTTTGTGAGTGTGTGACTCAATAGTTGACGGAAGTACTGCAGGGCGTGGCATGGCGCAGCTGAACATCTAATGATTCATGCGCAATGCATGAAATGCCATATAAGACCATATACTGTATACTATATGTGCTCTATGCTCTACGAATATTACTGTTGCTTGTCTTTTGTTTATTTCTTTTCTTTTTGTTATTAATTTTGTTGTTGTTGTTGTTAGATTGAAAGCCACTTAACCCATTTGCAGCATAATGCGAAACATTCAACCGCTGATGTTCCTGCTGCAGATGCTGCTGTAGATGTTGCTGCTGTAGATGTTGCTACTGCAGATGTTGCTGGCGACAACGCATGTTGCTGCTGCTGTTGTTGTTGGTGTTGTTGCTGCTCAAGGGTTAGGGGGAGTTGCGTGATCTTTTATGGTTTTGTGCGGAGAAAAGACAAGAAAAGAAAAGACAGCAGGCAGCACTTTTATCGCCTTCGTCTGAGAGACTTATGAGCCTAATGAAGTTTTAAAAAGTCATTAAAGCAACTGTTTCTCAGTCGATCTGCTGCTGCTGTTGTTTCTGATGTTGCTCTGCAGCGCTCAAGCGTTTTGTGGGTCATTATATAAGGCCAAAAGTGGGACGCGTTCGATCGATCGATCGCTGTATCGATGCATGGATCGCATGGCTGGTGCTCCATGTCTATAGTTCGTATTGCGGCACATGTTTCGCACACTCTGTTGGCGCGATTAGCTCTGCTTTCGCAATACAAACGAACAGTGCAGTCGTTAGAGCACCCGATTGCATGATGCCCTGTAAACAGTGTAGCATCTTTGCTTGAGCTGAACGAAACATTTTTGAAAAACTTCTTTAACCATAGATACTATTTTTCGTTTAACCTTTGCATTCATTCTACTATTGTATTGAAAGCGATATTTTTTAGATTGCATATTTTATCGGTATTTATCTGAAAGTTTATTGAAGTGTTATAAATAAATCTAATAAGTATAGGTCTATCAACAATACAAATTTGGTGTGTTTAACCCGTGTAAGTTACGAGATCTACGCTTTTGTATAGACAAAGGAAACAAGAACGACCCGGATTTCCAAGCCAATCCCTATTTTATAACTTTTGAGCTCTGTTGCGCCTGTTTCATTTCGCTCCAAGCATTTGGAGAAACTAGTTATACCCTGATTTAAGCATTCAGATTGGGTTACAGGGTATCACAATATCAGAGACAGCATGAGGTAGCCTGCTCTGGCTCTGGCTGTGGCTCTGGCTCTGGCGTTTGCCCGGCCACAAAGTGCAAACAGAAATTGTTTGTTTACGTGTTGAATGATGCAATTTGTATGGCAGTTGCGTTGACAATGCCCAGTGCACAGTGTGTGCAGAGTGTATACAGTGGGTGCTGATATTATGCTTGCAACCAGGCAGTCAGGCACGCTTATATAATATAATGCCAACACTTTTTAGCATGCACAGCATAAGAAATTGTCCATTAAAGAAGTTTCTTTTTATTTGTTTGTCGATGTTGTTGATGTTGTTGTTGCTGCTGTTGTTAAGAGTAACTAATGCTCATGGCAATCAGCTGTGGCGTCGACTGTCAGGTCTCACCTTGTTTTGTGCCACTTGACCCACTCGAGCCACTTGACAGCTAACCGTTAATGCGTATAGATTTCTAGTGGTACGCCCCGAAAACGTCCGAGCACCCCTTCCAAAAGAGAAAAAAAAAATATGTGCGAACAACATCATTCAGCTCTACAACTTGAGAGATTTTTTGTTGCTTTTGTTGTTCGTAGACCAATGCCATTTTTTTTGTTACCAATGGCTGTTGAAAGTTGTTGTTATTGTATTTATTTTTATTTTTAACAAAATTTTTTCTTTATTTTTTGTAATATTTTTTTTTCATTATTATTTTCGCGCATTTGCGCACCTGCCCCATTGGCAAATGATACGGCGTCGGCGCAGCGTTGGAGCATTTGCATGACTTGCCACCTTCTCGCGCTGCCGACACCCCAGTTGCCAACCCTCAAACCCCTCCCGCCACTCACCCACCCATCGTTGACTGACTTGCGTTTCATAATATATCCCATTGAAAGCCAAGTAGTCGTAGCTCGGTTCGCTTGCTGTTTGTTTCACTTTTTAACATTACTCTTTTTTTTGTCTGCTACGTTTCCATTTGGATTTTTTTTTGTATTTTTTACTTTCACTCAGTGGCTCAGAGTTTGCTCTGTTTTTATTTCTGATTTTGGCAGAGCACGCACAACAATAACAACAACAATAAGAAAACTTAAATCAATTTCATTGTTTTTTCTTCGCCCCGTCTGTCTGTCTGGCTTTCTAAATTAAAGACAAATTTAATTCGCTTTTGATTGAAATTGTAACGCGTCTAGACCCCAAAAAAAAAAAAAACAACAACAACAAAAAACTAAATCTGTACAATCGTAATCGTAATTGTCGACGCCATCAAGGCCCCCTCACACCCCCTTTCTAATTGCTCTGCCCCACTTGCAGCACCCCCAGCTTCTCCCTCAACATATACCCTCTCTTTTAATAACACTTACTCTCTATCTTTCTCTTTCTCTTTCTCTTTCTCTCTATCTCTCTCTCTCTCTCAGCTTTGTGTGAAATGAGTTTAAGTTTTTTAAAAAGCATTATATGTGTATTTTTTTTTGTATTTATTGTATTTTTTTTGTATTTTCTGTATTTTTTTTTGTATTTTCTGTATTTTTTTTAAAGCCATTTCTATTTTTCTATTTGCTGCACTTTCATTTTCCGCTTCTCGCTGCCTCTTCAGCTGCAATTACGCCGCAATTATGCTGCCGGGCAATTACAGTTATGTTTATGCTCAAGCTCTAGCTCCACAGAGAGCTATATAGCCATAGCTTTAGATATAGCTAGACCTGATGCTGACTGTGGCTCTACAATCCCACAAAACCCAACAGAAATTAACTGTTATTTGTGTTACGTGCGTAGCGCTTAGAAATTAAGCTTTGGGTTTTCTTTTTCCCGCCACAATATTTCTCTTTAGTATGTATGTGTGTGTTAGTATTAGTATTAGTATTAGTATAAGTGCGTGTGTGTGTCTGTATGTATGTTTGTGTGTTTGTGTTTTTGGGAAAGCTGACTTTCGTCTGGGGCGTGAGAAGAGCTTGAAATTCAAATGACCTAATGAAAATGTTCAGCGTGTTTACTATATACATATATATATATATACAATGGAAAAAGAACTCACTTCCATATAAAGTTCATTTAATTGTGATCTGTAAATCATTTGATATGAGTTTCTATGAGGGTATGGTGTGTTTGTGCTAATGTACAAGAATAAGAGATGTAGAATATAGAGAATGAATTAAATGGAAGAGAAGAGAAATTTAGAAACATGAGAGAAGAGATATAGAGAAAAATATATAGAGTGACACGAAGAAAAAGATATATAGATAAGAGCTACAGAATTGAAGATTTTAAAAAGAATGAATTAGATGAGAAATATAGTAATATGGAGCAAGAAGTTTAGAAGTAGATATATAGAAGAGATATGGAAGAAGAGGTACCACAGACTCGTCTATAGCAATGACAAATCTTCTGAGACGCCAAACTTTATATCTATCTATAAATTATACATTTGGATACCTTTTACAACTTCATAGTCTACTTAAGAGTTAAGATTCTATATCATCTTTGGAGTTTCTGCTTTGCATTCTGGTAAAAATTTCGTTTATATATAGTACATTGGAAAAGGTGGCGCCATCTATAGCTCTTCATATTTATTCAGATGTGAGCAACGTCATACGCTACGCTGGAGCTTATAGCATAATATTTACCCAACTTGCACCCAAGACTCACAGCTAAATTTAGTCGAATTATGCCAGGGAACAGCAAAAATTAGATCAACTACAATTAGATCAACTCAATTATACCCTGCACTGTTTGTAATTGTTAAATCAGTTAAATTTTTATATAAACTAATTACGTTACGTTTGAAAAAATAAAAATGTTTTCATTAATAAATCTGGACAAACACAACTTATTAATTGTTTAGTCTTTACTCTTTGTGGTTCATTTTCTGCAGCATCATCGTCGCATGAAATGGCCAACTGTTGCTTGGGTTTTTTTCTTCGTTTTTTGGGTAGTCATAGTCGCTGACGGGGTTTGGCTACTAGTAAAACAATTACCGTTAGAGCTGAGCATACCTCCTGGCACCTGCACACACAAACACACACACACACACAGACACAGATACACACCCATACATAGCTCCCGCACTTGGAGATTACAAAACATTAACTTAATTTTTTCTCATTTTTCACGTTGTATTTTTCTTCATTTTTTTACGCTTTTTCTTTCTGCTGCTGTTGCTGCCACTGAAATTAATTATGCGTTTGCGCTCAATTTGTAGCCCAAGTATTTTAGCAGCACTGTAGACAGACAAACAAACACACACACACACACACAGATACACACACCTAGTTAACACGTAGTGAGGGCGATTGAGGCAGGTGAAAGATTTGCGGGTGGCTCCGCCCTCCACGACTCAACACTCGCTTCCAGCACCCAACACTCTGCTCTCTGCCCCGATCTCTCCACCGGACCGACCTCCCTGCTCATAGCTCTTTATTCTGCTCGCTGGCTACTCATAGCTCGCTCGCTCGATGCTCCATGCTTGGCGTGAAGCGTAGCGAAGTGAACTGAAGTGAAGTGAGGGGCAACGCCTCGCAGATTTCACAATGACTTCAACTGGCAGCTAAAACTCCGTCAGCTCCACCGGCAGATCCACTGGCCCGGGGCGCTTTTGAAATCTGTTTGGCCGGGTTATGTGGCAGCCATTGCTTGCACTTGTTGTTGTTATTGCTGCCAACATATGTATTATGCTGCTGCTTCTGCTCTTACAGCTGCTGTTGTTGCTGTAGTAATATTAGTTGTTGTTGTTGTTGTTTGTAAGTATGTTGCACTCACACTATGATAAGCATTTTGTGCGCTTTGCTGCCTTTCTAGCAAGGCAGCAGGTGCCGTTTACTTAGCCTATACTCTGCTCTACTCTCTACCTTACTCTTCTCTTCGGCTACCCTACTCTACTCTTGGCTACCCTTCTTTACTCTGCCTCTAATCCGAGCAGCCTATTCTCTGCTCTGAGTGTGCTTAGCTCAGCAATAAAGATTTTAATTAAGAGATTGCCTGGCGATTTAAATTAATGACCACTAACTAATTTTTATTTTATTTTTCGGTACACATTTCTCGAGTGCGCCTTTTGCTTGTTACACTTTGTCAGCTGATGACAGTAGCTGTTTGATTTACCTTTACTCACCTGACCAATGGACAGTGAAAGTGGCCAAAAATTGGACAAAAGGAAATCATTAAAGTTCAAACGTATAAATGAAGTTTATACATTTTTAAAGAAGAGTGAAATTTCAAAGAAAAGCAAGCAAGAATAGATTAGATTTACTTCCTATTCAATATAGAAAACCAAGAACTACAATTAAGGATAACTAATAGTTAATTAGTGCACATCTATCATTAGTATATTCTATAATCCCTGAACTCAAAATGTCTTCTCTATGGTGCATTAGATATATAGGTTGTATAATGATATTCAGCTGAGAAAAATATGATTCAACTCTGTCTGAATTTTACTTCTAACATTAGTTGAAGCAATTAATAACCTACAATATACATAAGCTACTTTGACTACATTGTATGGAGTGGTTATAATAATAACTCTATATAACAAATACCATTAAAAACAATGTGGCCATAAACAAGTTTCATGTCGCGTAAATAAACATTTGCCATCGACTAATGGCATTGATAAAGTCACTCTAGTAGCTTAACTTTCGCTGCATTTCATTATATTTCTGTTATCTGGCAAGCTGTCAATTTTAAAAAAAATATAAAAATATATCTATACATATATTTAATTAATATTTAACGGATATTATAGATTTAAGTGATTTGCTGTGTTGCCACATACATATAAATATATCTAACTATATATCTATGCGCATATTTTATATGACTGGATGAGTTTGTTGGCCGCAAAACATGACAACTCACGTGTGTGTAAGTAATAAAACAAAAGTAGAAATGGATAGAGAAAAAAATGTATAGCAATAACTACGCAAATAGACTAATATTTATTAAGCATTGAAATATGAGTTTATTGTTAATTTGGCTTAGGCCAAATGAGCAAGTGAGTCGCTCTGTGCGGCTCCTTCTGCCTGTTTGCCTATTTGGCTCTTTGTCTGCTTTTGGCTGCTCTCATTGCTGCCACACATCTGCTGGTAATGGTAATGGTAATGCCAAGGTGCCAAAGTATCTATTAGATGCCGTTAACTGTAACTGCAGTCGTTTTATTCGCTGCCAGCACGCAGCGTACACACTCAACTATAGCTACAGCCATACACTCTGACTACACTCAAAGAAAAGCAAAGCAAAAGCATAACTAACTAATAAAGACTAACTTCTAAATACCACCAAATACAAAAAATAAATATATTTTTTATTGTGGTTAAAGCTTTTTGGAATTTAGCAAGGTTTTTTGAATGCCTGAAGCCTGACTAAATTTAGCTATACTCTGACAAAGAAAAGTTTATAGACTATATGCATCTGCGTATACGGAAATCTTTGGCAAAATAATATAAGTTCTATTGTTAAATTTTAATTATTAAATTTAATATATTTAATTTATATTAGTTTTAATTTTTTTTTGTTGGATTTTACTCAGCTCAAACTCGGCTAACTAACAAAGAGTTTTAGTTAGACTCTGTGAATCTGTAAGCTCTAGAATCGTGGCTAAAAATACTTGATTTCTTGTACAATCATATCATGTTTAAATTTAGCTAGTTTTTTGTTGAAGTGTAACCTGGCTAACTTTAGATACACTCAGCAAAGTCAAAGTCAAAGCTTAATTAAAAAATTATAAAGATTTTTAGATTTTTTACACATTGTGCATCTGCAAGCTCAAGAATCATGCCTAAAAATAGTTGATTTATTGCGTAGTCATAACACATTTAAATTTAGCTATTTTTTTGTTTCAGTGTAGCCTGGCTAAACAGGCAGGCAGCCAGCTAGGCAGCTAGTCAGAGCGTTAGCTAGGCAGGTAGCCAAATGCGCTTGTCAGCATTGCATTTCAAAATTGGCTAACTGCTATTTCATATTGCCAACTAGGGAGCTCGTGATTTTGGGCCAGAGAGAGAGAAAGAAAGAGAGGGGGAGTGCAAGGTGGGCTGTGTCAGGGTGTGTGTGTGTGTCAGCGTTGAGTTGGCCATATAATTATGGGCGACAGGCACAGGAAACGGCAAATTAGAAGCGAGTCGAGTCGAGTCGAGTTGAGTCGCGTTGAATCGAGTTGAGTTTGAGTTGAGAAGTTGGAGTTTGAATCGAGTCGTTCATCGGTTGCATTATCCTGCGGCATAAATAGTTGATGCCAGCTTTTGCTCCCGATTAGCGACCATAATTTGCTACGTTTGACATGTGCCGCATGTGCATAAAGCCCCCCGCTCCAGAACCTCTTTACACTCACTGTAATAGAGACACTCACTAGCACTCATACGATAACAAAAACAAAGTTCATTCGCGTTGCATGCAGCCTTGTGGCAATTTGTGACTGCTTTCATTGGAAGCGAGCCATAAAACTTAATGATTTTCGCATTAGTCAACATTTTGATAAGCCCTCTCCAAAATAAAAAAAAGAACAACTAAAAACTAATAACATGACAATTATAATCTGGCTACACAAGGATCAGGCTAGCCGCTCTCCCATACTGGGTCTCACTCAAGGCAAAACAATAACAAAAAAAACATTGAAAAAAATTCTTTTAATTGTGTGACTTCACTTTCGACATTTTGCCATTGCATATATATCTCTGTCTCGATATCTGGCAAGTGTGTGGCATAATGCTAAATTGGCATTAACCCGGAAACATGGGCCTTGCCACGCAGCTGTTGGCCAGCCTTTCCGAAGTTGACCAACTCCATTGACTACTGTGGGGCTGACTCATGACAGGTGTGGTTCGCCTCGACTTCACATGTTTGCCGAACAATTAGAGGCGGATATTTATGTTTTTCAATACGCCTGATTGGGCCAGACAGCTCAGTTGGATAAACTGGGTCACAGATGTGTTTCAATCAGACATTTTTCTAGCATAACACACATAGACACACTCATAATATACCATATAGAAGTGGCTAGACCAATGGAGATGTTATGCTGACCCACTTCTTGAACTGAACGGAAAGTGAAAACTCGCACACTCGCAATGATGTGACCCTAATTTTGTTTTGGTTATTTTGACTATTTCGCTTTTTGATGCCATTCGTCCGTTCGTTGAATCTTATTATTACCCCCCCCAAAAAAAAAAAAAAAAAAATTAAAAGCAGCATAACTTATGAACGCTTTTGCTTTTTGCTTTTTGCTTTTGCCTTTGTGGAATTCGCAAAAGTCAAACGAGTTGGAAAGTGCGAATTTTTGCACGCCTCGAAATTAGCATAAAACATACACACACACACACACACACACACACACTGACATACACACACATAGAGAACTAGCAACACTATTTAACTGAAAACAAGTTACCAAAAATCAAATCATCCAAATTCAGTGGCACAACAGGCAATAACTTGGTTAAGTTTCATTGTAAACTCACTGGAAAACATAAGCAAATTTATGGCAAAGTTATAATTTCGTTTTTTAACTTTGCCCCATTATGAAATGACAATGACAAGCAGAATGTGTGAGTGTATGTAAATGTATGTGAATGGGTTTGTTTATTGTCTTTACCCCACGTGGCACAATAGCTTCAGTTTGATTGATCTGAGACTTGAGCTAAATTTATGTATGTTTTCTGAGTAAGCTCTAGGTTTTCAGATTCTTTCATTTTCCTCGATTTAAGTTTTGTAACTGAAGATATCGATATATACATATAAATAGTTTTATGGTTTGTTAAGTGGTTTGGAATGTCAGAACTTTCTATTCATCTTAAAACTAACTCAAAAGTCAATCAAATTTCATTTAATATCAGTTTAATAGCTCGAAAATGAAATTATTTAATGAAGTTTGGTGATGATCTCAAATTCGATTTGATTTAGTCAACGATGAAAATAATTATATAGACTGGAAATTAGATTGATCTAAAATTATTTGAAATAATTAAATATTCGAGAGCGATTGCTTTGGTTTAATTTTATTGTTATATAGAACAGCAAATTTTACTTAATAATTGTTCGAAAATGAAATAATCTTGTTGGTTTTGTTGATGATCTTAAGCTTACAAATTCCATTGGTCAAAAGAGAATAAAAAATAAATAGATTAAAAAAATAATAATAATTATTAACTTCTCTGATTAATCCATTAAGGACATTTGTTTTGGTTTAACTTTAACGAGATATAGAGCCGCATATTTTCCCTTATAACTTAACATTTGTCGAAATTTTAAATATTTGATTTTATATTAAAATATTTCAAACTTTCAATTAATTTCTAGAATGCAAATTAATCTAAAAATTACATTGTTCCATAACGAAGATGTTATAATTTCTGCAGTTGAAGTGTAAATCTTATAATTCCACTTTAAACATAGTTGTAAATATTTGAGACTAAACTGAGATAAACTATAGCTATAACCTTGCATAAAAGAGAACTTCATTAGACCTTTTTTTGTTGTATGCTGTGAGATATGCCGCAGATAGTGAGGGAGTTGGCGGCCATAAAAAGGCGGCTGTAGTCGTCATACAAATAAACCAAAAATAAAATCATAAACAAATTCCGGCAGCAAACAAGTTTTGCATGCTAAACCGACTGCAGCGAAACAATAATAATAATAAAGAGTGTGTGTAGTTTATTTGCCCCTAGACTCTGAGACTGAGCCTCAGTCTTTACACTAGTTTCACACTTTCGAGTGGTTGTAGCTAACTGTGTGTGTATATCCGTGAGTGTGTGAGTGTTTTGTGAGTGTGTGTGTGTGTGTGTGTGTGTGTGTGTTTGTGTTGTGGCTACGACCACTACGAGTTATGCTTGAGTAAGTAGCAGCGGCTAAAGCTAAACAAAATAAAAGTATCTCATGGATGCCGCTGCCTTTGCCTTTAGCTGTTGCCTTTACGTCGCGTGTGTGTAACGCGTTCCATAATGCAACGCGGCAAATAGACAAACTAAAAAAAAATAGATACACAAACAAACTGACAAACAGCTGCTGATGCGCTACGCAAACAATGATTGGCATTTGTTGTTAACGTTAACGTTAACGTTATTGTTGGCATTGCCTTTGCCTTCTGCTTTAGCTTCTGCTTTTGTTATTATTGTTGTCCGTCATTTCAAAGTATTTACACTCGCCTGAAAATTGTTTAGACGCCGCCGCTGCCGACATTCGATAGAGCAAAATGAAAAAGAAGAAAAAAAGCAAATACTTTTTGAAATAATTTCCCATTTGCTATGATACGGGCGGGAGGCCAAATAACTTTGTATCGAGCCCGGCTTAAGTTTAATTGAGGAATCTGTTGAACAATTTTACTTTCAGTGCAATTCAAGCGTAGCATAAATCGGTAGTTTATCGCACGCCATCTAGCGTACAATTTACGAAATCGTTTGATGGAAACCTTATTTTTGTTGTTTCTGTAGAATGTAGAATGTACTAAATGGTTTTAAGGTTAAGAGTTGAGCGCTAAACAAGGGCAACAATTCAACAATTCAACAATCGAACAATCAACAAGCGAAGCCAAGTGATTGTAGCTCAGCCGGTTCTAAATGATACCAGAGAGTATGATGTGTTTGTAAACGGAATATGTTGGGGAAATGTAAGACTATGTTTGTTATTATTTGCAAGCTGTTAGGGCGAATATTGCATTCTATATTGATAGCTTGTTTATTGTATGAATATGTTGAAATTTGAAATACATAGCTTTATCGATTAAAATATTCATATTGATTAAAATGAATATCGATTATAATCTATATATTTGAAATTCAAGGATTGTTCTTTTGGTACTGATCTTATATGTTTCTATACTGATCTTCGAAAAGCTTATTTAAATTTCAATTATTTTCAATTATTAAGTGCAATCTTCCGATTAATCTTTAGAATATGTGGTCAATCTTAAAGATCAAATCAAAGTACCTGATAGTTTCTTTCTTAATTTATATTGACAAACTGATTCCTTGGTCTTTCTCAATATTTACTTTAATACATAATAAACTGATATAATATAGTACAGACTATTTTATCAAAGAAATCGAATTAACTTGTAATTTCCGATATTAAATTATCCAACTTTTGTTGAATCCACTTACTACTTTTAAATGTTAACAAAAAAGTATAAATTCCCATAGTTAAATGCATACGCACCTGAAATGATAAGAGAATAAAAATTGCATAAATAAGTTGAATTGTTTAATAGCATAATACGACTATATTTAACACATTGTTAAAACAAAATAAACAAACAAAATTTACAAATAATTGGAGTTTTGTAATGTGCGCGTACTTTTGTGCGAGCGTGTGCCATAAATTTGTGCAGTTTTCCTTGTTTTTATCATTGAGTTTTTTTGTTTTGGTGATTTTATTTTTCTGCGCTATTTGGTTATAATGTATATATAGCACCAACAGCTGGAGCCAGTTTTTATTGTAGCCGTAGCTTTTATTAGTTGGTGTTGTTGTAGTTGTTGCAAGTAAACACCTGTAAGCCACAAATCGTTGGCGTTTTTTTTTTTCGCTATTTCTTTTATGCCCATAGAGCGAAAACAACAAACGGGAACGACGAGAAACAGAGGGACAAAAAGACAGTTTGATTTGTTTAAGCTGTTGCATAAAGCTAAAGCCGCTGCCACTTTAAGCAAATGCAAACAGTCAACGCCATGTGGCAGGGGGGCAGGAATCATGACTCGAGTGGCAAGTGGCAAGAGAGAGAGAGAGAGAGAGAGAGAGAGAGAGAACGTAGTAGAGGCGCATTGAGACAGCTGCATCTAAAAAGTGTGGATAGAAGAAAAAACCGTTGCTTTGATTTTAACTGAGCTCCGGTGTGGCATAAAAAGTGAAAGTAACGCAACAGCAACAATAGCAAACAGTAGCCAATAAACAGCAGCAACAACAGCAACAACACACTCTAACTGGAAAACAAACAAAAGCCATGAATAGCGCAAATGTATATATATAAATTTCTACAGGTGAATGAATTTAAATTTTTGCAAAAATCCAGTTGCAAGGGGAAAAGCAGCAACAGCGAGAGCAACATCGCTTGAGCGGGGATTAAAAGTTAAAAGTTCACAAAACTTGCAGCTTGTTATTTGTGTTTGTTGTTGTTGTTGTCGCTTGTAGTTGTTGTTGTTGTTGGTTTTGTTGGGGCGCAAGCGTGCGCACCTGTTTTGATTGTTGTCTCCGCTTTTTTGTTGTTGTTGGCCAAATCTTAAGGCAATGATCGCTGCAAACCGCAGACGACAACCGCAATGCAACAAATTCCGCATTTATCAACAAGCTGGCGGCAACAAACTTGCCACTTGTGAGTTGCTAACAAAACCCCCAACTTATAATTGAGATATTCATAGAAATTTATACACACATACATAAGTATATATATATATATTTATAGTAAATGTATTTGACAGCAGACAGATCTCTTGACATAGCTGTAGCCACAAATCAACTGGCCATCGCAACTGCAAGGAAATGGCCAAAAATGAAAAAGAAAAGTTGTCAAAAACATTAACAAGATTAACAGCAATCTAATGACGAAGGTTACATTTGCTTTTCTCTATTTTTTTCGTTGTTTTTTTTTATTGTTTTTATTGTAGTTGTTGTTGTTTTTGGTTTTTGTTTTGCCAGCGGGAGTCAGATGCGGAAGTGATTGCATTCAAATTGAGAAAACAGAAAACATGAAACCACACGTAAATTGAATATGCCTGCTCCCTTCAGCCCATACCCCTCTTTTCATATAGCCACTCAGCATGACTATAAGTAATACTACTATATGGTCAAAGTGTGGTTAAACTTTGTTGTGTATAGTGTGTGTGTGTGTATGTGTGTGTTGTTTCGTTGTTTGAGATGTTGAACTAACCACACAACTTCAATGGTAATGGCCTTCCGATGCCTGAGTGTATTTCAACACAAATTGAATGAAATTTGAGTTATAAGTAAATAAAGGCAGAGCTTATCTATCAGCCATGTATCTAGCATTAATTTATTATATTCAAATCTTAGGATTTTGAACAATAGATACAGAATATGTGCATTTAATATGCTCTGGAAACTGGTTATATAGGAACAAATGCATTTTTAGCCAATTTTTTGGAAATTTTCACAGAGATAGAAAGAAAACCATAAAAAAAGTAACAGAATATTAAATATATTAAAGTAAAACATATATATTCCATAAAAGAATTATAGAAAAATCTATAAATTTGTTAAAATTATACATAAATTATATACAATTATATATAAATTTGTAACCGAAGTGAAAGCCTCTGAATTTTAATTGCTACAATTTTCAAAATCTAGTACTTTAAAAAAATGTCCTTAAATTTCAGCTGTTTTTATTTTGAATATTATGATAAAATATTTTTTTAAATTATATATCACCATTTAGTATTACTACATAACATATCCGGTTACATGAAAATGCGTTCCATATTAAATCTACTTTAACATTATCTATACATGATATCGCGCCTATGCTGTATCTGTAGTGTATCTATAACTCTTCTGCGGTGATGTAATGTAGTGCTCTCCTAAGCCAATGACCTTTGACCCAGCTAAACACACGCACAAAATGCATACAAAACAAATGTATGCACCATCCATAACCAACCAAGAGTCTGAAGTATTTTCAACACCTTTTTCCCTCCACTCAAACCATTAGCATTTCCATTGGGTCCATGCCCATTTACATCAGAGTTTTGAGTTTTGAGTTTCAGTTTGAGTTCAGCTTACCTTAACACGTAGCACTCAAGAGTCGTGGCCATATAATGGGTGCTATGCTGTTATCAGATGCCATGCAACAATTTATTTGTCTTTGTCTAATAAATTGTGGCAAGTGGCCAGGGGTTCGTTGTTGCGCTCAAGCAACCCAAAGACAATTCGACATATTTTTCTTGGACCCTAATTAAGCGTAAATGAGTGTGTGTGTGTGTGTGTGTGTGTGTGTGTGTGTGTGCACACGTGTATGTG